>JABUQX010008796.1:0-83430 GCA_015478945.1 Trachelipus rathkii
CGTGTACTTTCACGTTCAATTATGAAGGGTGGGTGTTTAATAGTTCATTTATCATTGAAACCTTTCCTTTGTTTTTTAAATTGCATATTATATATAATAATAGCAATAATATATATATATATAATATATATATATATATATATATATATATATATATATATATATAATATCTTTTTCTTCTTTGTTTGCTGCTCATAGCAACATGTATATAATAACCTTAACATACTATATGTATATATAATATAATATAACATATATATAAATACATATATAACCTTTAACTATATATATATATATATATATAATATATATACACTAACTACCTAAATTTTGGGACATAACATGTATATGTATATATCTTCTCATATATATATATATATATATATATATATATATATATATATATATAAATATATATATATCTGTGTGTATCTGTGTGTGTATGTAGTTGTGTGATGTGTGTGTGCGCGTTTGCTTGCTTAGGAACCACACATGTTTATTTTGTCCGATCTGAAAATACATACCACGTAAAATAGAATAGAATTTAGCACATTTAAAGCATTTATGTGAAATCGTACCAATTTTTCATTTCTAAAACAAAGTTCTAATAAGTTTTGTTTAAAGATTCACAAATGTATTTTTCTTCCCTTCAAATTATATTGATTGATTGGATTTTGTATTTTCATATCTTTAAAGAAGCCCGACTAAGTTCGAATTATTTAAATAAAATACAAAGAATTATTTGTTGAAGGAGAAAATCAGAACACACACGTAGGAGAAGTATATATATATATATATATAATAATAATATATATATATGTAATAATAATAATAATATATATATATAATAATATAACTATATAATAATAATAATAATAATATATATATATATATATACAGCAATAATAGTATGTGTAATATAATAATAATAATAGCATATAATAATATTAACCAACTTGTAGCAATGTGCTTAACCTTCTTTGTAATAATATATAATAATATATGCCATGTAATGACCATATACATAATAATAACATATATGTAATACAATAATATGTGCTCCAATAATATATGTAATAACTGTTTTAAATAGCATAATAATATACCATGTAATATGCATAATATATATATATCTTTCAATAATATGTAACCAATAATAATATATAATAATAATAATATATATATGTAATAATAATATGCGTGTATGTAATAATATGTAATAATATATAATAATAATAATAATAACAATAATATCTTCAATAATAATAATAATAATATTAATAATAATAATAATAATAATAACAATAATAATAATAATATATATAATGCTTTAATATGTATATGCTATATATATGTATATGTATAATAATATATGTATATAATAATATAATAATAATAAATAATATATATATAATATTATTAATATACATAATAATAATAATAATAATATATGCTAATAATAATATATGTGTATGTAATAATAATAATAATATATATAATATATATAATAATAATATGTAATGTAATATAATAGTAATAATATAATATGTATATATAAATATATATATGTAATATGTATAATAATAATAATATATATCTAAATAATAATATATATATATATATATATATATATAATATGTATAATAATAATAATAATATCTATGTAACAATAACCAATAATAATATTTCAGTCAACCAATAATAACCAATAATATGTTTATATATATGTATATATATATATATCTCATCTTTGCTCTTCATAATAATATAATATGTATATATATATGTATATGTAATAACCTATAATAAATATAATAATCTAGCTTTGTCGCTATTTACAATGTTCTTGTGCTGAAACTAACTTCTTAAATTATTATGATTCTTATTAGAATGTAAAAAGTGACTGGTTTTTAATAATATTTATAGCCTCAATGTGAAAGCATGTGTACAGCATGATATATATACATACATTCATACCGCTACATATACATGCATAAGTAGGGCAATAAAGAATAATACATTTTTATATAAAAATCGATTTTTTAAAAAAAACATTTTATTACTAGGTTAATAGTTTCCTTATTGATATAATTATTTGACAAATTAAATACATATGCTTGACATTTATTATTATTATTATTTGTGTGTGTGTGTGTGTATTATTATTATTATTATTATTATTATTATTATTATTATTATTATTATTATTATTTTTATTTTTATTTTTATTTTTATTTTTATTTTTATTGTTATTGCTACTATTATATTATTATTATATATTATTATATTATTATTATATTATTATTATAATATTCCAGTATTATATTTATATTATATTATTATATAGTATCATAATATTAATATATTTATTATTATAATATTATTGGAAATATTATTATTATAATATTATTACAATAATAATAATAATAAGTATAATATTATTATTATTATTATTCATATTATTATTAATGTCTTATTATTATTATTATTATTAAAACATTGTATTATTATTATTCTTATTATTATTTATTATGATTATTATTACTATTTGATTTTGGAGTTTTTTAAATATTACCATAAATATTACTATATTTGTTCTAGGCAGGGTAGAGGATTTTTTATTTCTTTTGATCTTTTATCGTTTTCCTCAAACATTTTCTCCAGAGCTTTACTTCTCTACTTTTCCAGAAATTTGTTTCGTAAAACGTTCATAACAATTTCTTTACAGGAGCTGCGCAAGAATGTTTCAAAAGAAATACCAATAAATTAAAATGTTATAAACTTTGGTGAGCTCTTGTATGTTACAAAATAATATTAAAAAAAAAAAACTTATTTTGCTATTTTGAAAATCTTTTGTTTTCTTTTTCAAACGAATAGAAGCTATTTTTAATGTCAGGATTATTTAGGATTTTCCCCATTATCTGGTTCCAGCTTTAATAATAATAATAATAATATCATATATATATATATATATATATATGTATATACATATATATGTAATAGCATATATGTATATGTATAATATGTAATAATAATATATATATATATAATAATAATATCTTCTATATACCTACTTTATATATATTATATTTATAATATGTATAATATATATATAATAATAATATATAATAATAACAAACGAATGCATAAAAAAAGGTTCTATATATATATAATAATATATATACAATGATATACATAATATATATGTATACTATCTATTAGTAAACTATTTCTTCTCTGCTTTTCGTCTTCGGCCCTTCCTTCATTTTGGAAGAAGGAGCTCAATCAGCTTATGCCTTAAAGGGGGGGGGGAGAATCCCTCTTAAAACTTTACCTATTTTGATATCGCTTTATTTTCTATTGTTTTCAATATTTTTGAATTTCCTTAAAAGGAAGATTGTGATAAACATTAAATCATTAAATCTACTAATCAGATTTCTAATGTATCTTTCGTAAGAAACTGTCCACTATTAATGTTCATTCCCATTTCTATGACCCTAAATCCTCTGGCCATCGGCATTTTGAAGAACCTTTTGTTGTGGCATGGAACATATCGGAAACTTCCGATAAAGCCTGGCACAAAACGTAGATTTCTAAACTTTAATCTTTCTATATTTGTGACCCTCTCTCTGACTTCCTTTCCGGTCGGTCTTTAGAAGCTATTTTAAGCTGCCATCGTTCAACATTTATATCTTCAAACAGCAATATTCCTACACATCTGTTCAATCATTTACATCTTTTCTAATTTATTCATTAGCGATCTGTGACTTCCACATCTAGAAATTCTTATGAATAAAATTCTACCTTCCTTTAGTCTTTTTATTTTGATAGACGTTTCATTCACCTGAGAAGGTTAGTGCTTGGAGTTTGACCTTGAAACGACTAACTTCATTATCTTTTCTTTTATTTCTTCTGCTGAAGCAGATAAAAAACAATTACTTAGATGCCTCAAAACTCGAATTCTGTTGTCTATTTACTAGGCATAATCTTCCACACAACTATGACATCTTCTTTGTAAGCACTATCCAAAAGTTCGTATGTCTTTAATATTCTTCGTATCTTCTTTTCTTGCGATATTTCTTTGACAAATCCTATTGTTTCTCTCACCACACCAGCTTCTGAGAGATTGGGTGTTCTGAGAAGTCTTCAAAAATTTTTAGCACTACCCCAGTTGCTCACTCTTTAGAGGGGCACCTTTCGTCCCTGTGTGTAATATGCAGTATGCATCAAATATCTACCTTGGCTCATCTTGATTGCAGTCATTATGCAGCTCCTCTTGAAAAAGTGGAGTCTGGGCCTTTTTGACTTATTAATTCATCTGCCTTCACTGACTCTCTCCAATCTCTTTGTTGCCGGCGGATTCTTTTATTCTCTTTACAATATCGCTATTGCAACGGCGGACTCTGCTCTTCTAAAAACTCAAATCGAATATTCCCTCCTTTGATGAGCTTGCGTGACACGCCTTTCATACACTTTCATCCTTTCTCTGTCCATCTCTGCAATCCTGTTCTTCACCGCTAAACTTCTTACATTACTTTTATGGTAAAGCCTAGATCACTCCCCCCCCATTTTACCCATCCCTATGACCTGCACACGTTCAAAGTTCATGTATCTGGTTAAAACTTCAATAACTCGATTAGGGTGTTGGTTCTTCCCAACTCTATTGGATTCAATGTAAGCGTCAGGCAATTTTACATCACAGGGGATATATATATATATATATATATATATATATAACTCTACAAATGTATATATAGAGATGTATCTCTCTTGATACATCTCTCTCTCTCTCTCTGTAATAAGAAATTTATCAAGAGAGATACTTCAGTCTAAAAAGTTAAATTAATAATTCAATTAATTTTAAAATTATTCAATTGATAGTTTTTATTCGTGATGTTTTCGAGTAACTTTATATCAATATTTGAAACAGAATTTATCGGTATATTATTAATATTTCTATTTCCAATATATATATATATATATATACATATATATATACCTATATATATCTATATATATATATATATATATATATATATATATATATATATATATATATATATATATATATATATATATATAATATATAATAATAATAATATGTAATAATAATATCTGGAAATAATAATACTGTAATAATATGTAATATATGTAATAATAATATATATATATAATAACCAACCAGCAATAATAATAATATAATATAATATATACTTTATATACAATAACAACAACCAATAACAATAATAATAATAATAATATATATACCACTTTAATAACAATAACTAATAATAATATATGTATGTTTAGTAATATTATAATATATAATAGTAATAATAATAAATAATAATAATAATAATAACCAATAACCAACATAACAATATGTATAATATAATATATATAATAATAATATAATATAATAATAATATAATATATATATATATAATATAATATATTTGTAATAATAATAATCATCTTTAACAACATATATATATGTATATATATATATATATATATATGCTCACTATATATACTTTCTTCATATATATATATATATATATTCTTCTCACCATACTCTAAGTGCATACACTTGTGAGTCGTCTGAGACGAAATTCCTCCATCATTGTCGATCCTCAAATATTTTCGCTTCTTCCACCTCATCAATGTTTTCTCCTCTCCTCTCGATCGCTGTCTTTAATTTATCTCTCCATTTGATCTTCAGCCTCCCCACCCCCTCTCTCTCTCACTATAGTTTCTTTTTGCACATCGGTCATTATTCATTCTCTTTAGATGTCCAAACCATCTCAGTTGACCATTTTCTATAAATGTAAATATGTTTTCTATTCCCAACTTCTCTCTTATATCCTCGTTTCTAAATCTATTCATTCTTGTTACTCCAACTATCACTCTCAGCACTTTCATTTCACAGGCCTGCAGTTTGCTCTTTGTTTTGATTGGTGCTAATCGCCCATGCCTCACTCCCATAGATAAGTATCGGCCTTATCCTTAATATACTTATATCAATTAATTGTTGATTTTCTTTTCGAGGGATGTGCCGATCCTTAGCAGTGGGCACAATGAGGCCAGTGCTCCATTAAATTTACCACAATTATGATTAAGTTCTAGGGTGGCATCGTTCCCGCTCCAAAGCATACCACTAGATATTTAACGTGGTCTGTCTCCTTAAATGTTCCGTCTCCCATTCTAATATTTACCTTCTCCTGTTCCCTGTCCATCAACATAATCTCAAATTTTCCTCTACTGATCTTCATTCCATTTGCTATTCATCCTACACTGCAATAAATCTCTGCCAAAAAATCTCCTATGAATAACACTAGGTCGTCCTCGTAACAAAAGACCTTACCATCCACCCATCTGTGCACCAATCTGCCTCAGTAGTTCATAAAAATTATGAACAAAATCGGAGAGAGAATGCTACCTTTTACTCTTATTATAATCCTAAACCAATTGCTGCTTCCTGTCTGTGTTTTCACTTTGCATAAGCTGCTAACATATGTTCCTTAATCGCTCTTATCAGCTTACATGGCACATCATATTCTCTCATTTCTTAGATATTCCATAAGATTATCCTCGGTACTTGGTCAAAAGCCTTACTAAATCAACAAGGCTACATAGGCCTTTTTATTAAACTCCCAGCTCTTTTCGCAAATCATCTGTAGAATAAAAAGCAGGTCAGTAGTCGATCTGATTAGTATGAATCCATATTGCCATTCATCCAGCTCACTCTCAACTATTTCTCTCCGTCTCCTCTCTAGGATTCTCCAGTATATCTTCAAATCATAGCAATCCCTTTATAATTCTTAGTCAATTTTATCTCCTTTCTTTTAAATACGGAACATATTACTAATTTGTTCCACTTTTCGGGCATTTTTCCTTCATTCTTGCATCGATTTATTATTTCCTGTACCCATAACATTCCATCTTCGCCATCATCACTCTTTAGTATTTCTGTTGGTACCATATCCTCACCCGCAGCTTTACCATTATAGCATATTCATTCAATCATCTCCTTCTCAGGTACATCTTCCTCTATGTCTATGTTATTATTTGTTACAATCATAAGTGCATCGAAATATTTTTCCCATCTGTTAATATCAATCGGGTCCGTAAGTAACTCGCCTTCGCTTTTTATTGCTCAAGTCTGCGGTGTATGGACTTTCCCATAGGTTTTCGTAATACACTAATACAGTTTATCAGTTTTTTCGTACCTACCAATTCTATTCATTGTGTTCTTCTCTTTCTCTCTCCTCTTAATTCTGTCCGCCTTTCTCTTCGCTGCCAGGTATTCTTTTCTGTCCTCAACTCCCCTTGTCTTTATCCTTTTTCTAAAACATTTTATTTTCTTTTCTTTTTTTTACAACTTCTTGAATTTCTTCAGTCCACCATGCTGTTTGTCTTCTTTTTCCTCCGTGTAGCTTAAATTTTTATGATCTTTTCGGATAATTTTAATAGAGTATTATGTAAATATCTTAAAACTAGTTCATTTTCCACATCGCTGTCTCCCTCCACCACATTTTTTTTCTTTCTCCTTATGTAATCTTTTCATTTATTTGACCTTATTAAACTAGACAAGAAATTCAGCTAAATAATTATCATCTGATTCTCCAGCCTTAGCATGGAAGCCTTCGTTATCTTCAGCTATATAATCCCCTTCTTCTTTCTCCACTCGCTAGTCGATCCGGGCCAAATCGGTGGCAAAGCATTCTTTACAAACGCATGGTACCTATAAATTGTGTTATAACAGTGCTCTTTTTGGATATCTTAGGTAATAATTTTTACATCTTTTTCCATTTATTTTGGTTTTAGTAATATCGTTACATTTCATACAATATTTAATAAGAAATTTAATACCAATAATAAGAGACCAATATTGAGAATTTTTATACTTTTGTAACCCCTAGACTTGTTAGCCTAGACCCCATACCTCGTTGGCTTTGTAGAAATAACGCCAACAAAATTTGATTTAGTGAAATGGGAATGCCACTGTTATTTTCTTTATCAAGTCTCAAAATTTATATTAAGCATACCCAAATGCGGTTATTTCTGTGCGAGAATCGCTAGAAGTACGATTAACAGTTTTTGTTTCTTTTTTTTCTTCCCCAATTTTTAAATTCGGTACGAATTTTCCAAAGTGAAAACGTCTTTTCTCCCAACTTATAGGGAAAATATTTTTTTTTGGATATCTTAGGTAATAATTTTTACATCTTTTTCCATTTATTTTGGTTTTAGTAATATCGTTACATTTCATACAATATTTAATAAGAAATTTAATACCAATAATAAGAGTGGTATTGAGAATTTTATATTTTTGTAACCCCTAGACTTGTTAGCCTAGACCCCATACCTTGTTGTCTTTGTAGAAATAACGCCAACAAAATTTGATTTAGTGAAATGGGAATGCCACTGTTATTTTCTTTATCAAGTCTCAAAATTTATATTAAGCATACCCAAATGCGGTTATTTCTGTGCGAGAATCGCTAGAAGTACGATTAACAGTTTTTGTTTCTTTTTTTTCTTCCCCAATTTTTAAATTCGGTACGAATTTTCCAAAGTGAAAACGTCTTTTCTCCCAACTTATAGGGAAAATATTTTTTCATACATATTCATTATGGAGTTTAAATAATTTTTAAACCTTCAATTTAAGCTTGGCCTGCCAATATCAAAGGTCGTCAAAATTTGTTACGCTCATTTTTTTTAGCCTAGCCTGCCATTATCATATAGCATCAAGATTTGTTATAAACTTTTTTCCCTGTTAACTTCATGCTCCAAATAAATCTCACGGTAGGATCTATTTCAGAGCAATATGCTGATTTATTCTTCTTTAAACACAACATTTTTTTTCTTTCCCCATGCTCCTTCATTTCAAATAAATAACCAGAACTTGTAGTAGAAGCTCTTCTTTTCTTGCCCCTTCCGAAGTTTGGTTTTAGAATCTCCATAAACGGTTGCCTCCATATTCATACTATATAAAATTTACTCAGTATTCTCTCGGAGAAAAGAGCAGCCTTTGCTTTTAAGTGAAATAAAGCCTATTATATTTTTTTCCTCCCTTCAAAATTATTGGACCCATAGTAATAATAATAATAAAAACTCAAATAATAATAAAGTAAAATATGAAATTTTCCTTAATACTTTTATTACCGAATATGGTTGTTCATAACACACTTGAACCTGGTCTTGAAATTTTGGGAATGAAAATTTTCCCCTGTTAATATAAACTAGAATTTAAAACAGTGATTTAAACACTCAATATTTATTTTTATAAGTTTTTAATTAAAATTTTATTTAATATCAGGATTGAAATTTGTACTCCGGTTAAGACCTAACTTAGAAGATATGCTAAAACTTCACTCTGTTGTAAATCACAAAACTAGCAAGGTCTTGGATATCAAATGTGGTTTTTTTTTTCTTAGTTTTGCAAATAGATAGAATAATTTTTTTGATTTTTCTTTACGCTTCTAAATATACTTAACAACAAAATAAAAAAGTCTATTTAGAAGTGACTTATCATCCCGTCGCCCCGGCTACATAGATGTTTTTTTTTCTATTAGTTATCAAAAGTTGTCTAAAATTTGCATCCATTTTAATTTACCTCTGAAGTATTTGATGATTATATTTATGTTTTAGTACATTCTGGAGTTAGAACTTCAGCCACAAATTTGAAATGCTTTAGATATTTTTATATAAATTTTTTAGTACCAGTATGCTATAATTTTATTTTTGTCTGCGTTTTTTTTTATTTTCTGAATTGTTTCGTATTCATATTTTTTGTAACCCTTTTTTTTATTTAATGACTTGGTAAATCCTTTCTTTGTTTTTTTATTTTGGTTAAAATTCAAATTATATGCTGAATAAATAATACTAGTAGACCGAGTATACCATAACTACTTAATCTTCAACACTTTATGTGTTCGCGTTTTTTACGTCGATGTTAAGATAATATATATATATTATATATATATTATATTATATTTATATATATATAATATATATATATATTATATATATATTATATATATATATATATATAGTACATTCTTAAATTTCACTTCTTATGTATAAAACATATTAATCCTCTCCTCCACTATATATTTTTCAAATTTTTTTTTACTTTTTTCAACAGTCTTCTCAACCATTTAATATTATGTTTCCTGTTTTGAATAGTTCATTATTCATTCCATCGTATCCTGTACTTTTCCCATATTTAGTATCTTAATTGCTACTTTCAATTTCACTTTCTATATCTCTATCATTCTAATTTCCTCATGTGCTTGTCTTACTGTCGTTGGTATTTGCTCCATTCCCTCCTCCCCTTCTAATACGTTCAAAAATTCCTCGAAACACCCCCCCCTCCATCTTCCAGTCACATCCTCTTCCTCTATGTTCTTGCTTTTAACATCCTTCCTATTATTCCAGTAAATCTAATTCTACTTAACATCGGCATCAGATGGACAACATGTAGCAACTACAAATCCCTTGACCTGTGGAACTTAATTTAAACCAAGACAATTCTATTACCAAACAAACAAAATCCATCATACCTTTGTGTACCTTTGTGCCAAACTCACAACTACTTCTCTCCCCTTTCATTCCTTTCCAATTAAATACACAAACACATTTCACACGAAACCACTCATCTTCCTTTTTCCTTCAATCTGTTTCAATCACAGCGAGCAAATGAAAGTGACCCTTTCTAAGTACATCCAACACATCTCTCCACTTCTCATCTTTTACTCATCATTTATTCCTTTGACATTGCATGTACTCATGTGATTCATAAATTTTCGCAGAAAGATAATAGGTCACTTACGGCGAACACGACCATCTCAGAGGCACGCATTAGCATTAGGTAAAAAATAAGTGGTTGTGGGCATCAAACCCAAGTACTACTGGCCCGCTGGACACGCAGAATTACGTCTGAGAGAATTTTTCTCTCGCAAAATCTTCGATATTAGATGTTTGTTTGTTAATAAAGAAAGATGTGTATTAGAAAAAAAAAGAGAAGGCGAAATTGAAACTGACTGGTGAAATAATACAAACTATAAACAAATGATTGACTGCTGCTTCAGTGCATAACTATCTTTCTCTTCAATATATATGTTAAATAATGGACAAAAAAATTATAACTATTTTTTTTTTTATCAAGACATTTTACATAAAATATGTAATAATTTGTTTTCAATAACATTTTTAATAAAATAACATGTATCATAATAAATCTGTCCAAAATATATATTTAATACATTCTCAATGAAATTGAAGAAAACATACAGTAGTATAAATAATAATTACATTTAATCAATTTCATATGTAGTGTGACCTTTCGAAATTTTTATTCATCATAACAATGTAAACGTATGTATGAGAAATTTTAATATTTTTTCACTAAAATTTTTTTTTTTAATAACAATGTCAAGCAACATTTCAGTCGTTTTCGTTTTCAAAGTTTTGTTGCCTTTTCCTGACTTTACTATTCCAAATTTTCAAAATTCAAACTTTTATTGTTGGAAGACTGTGTAATAATATGGGATAATTACAATATTTATCAGAACATTATAAGAAGTTTAACATCACGATATGTTATGATAAACTAAAAGCTTTATATAAAAAAATAGAAAGGCTGAGTAAAACTAAGAAATTTAAACAAGAATGAGGAATATATATCAAAACAACTACAAACTTATTTTAAATTGAAAAACTATAAAAATGAACATAAAACAGCCAAGAATGTTAAATAATCAAATATAAATAACTCGAAGCCTTTAAAGTTAAAAATTGTCATAACGCACCAAAAATTTTATAAAGGGTCTAAGACACACTTTTAACACAAAAGGTAGACAAAAAAGGAACTTAATTCTTAAAGTACCATTAACGCGTAGGTTTTTTTTATATTCAATCATAGGTTTTGGAGTAATAGGTATCGATAGATTTTTTTTCTGGTACGAAAATACTTAAGTACGAAACTCACAAATTTCGAGGTCAGTCGAAATATTTTTAAGGTAGCTGATATCCTTATTAATTCAGTAATAAAATGGCTTTAGTTTGAATTCTGTATCGTTCCAAGTTTTCTAAAGAGGCTTCTATATTATGTTTTTCTAATCAAAAATACTTAGATTTCCTAAGGTCCAAAATTTCTAAAGGTTTTTCTAAAGGTACATTCAAAAGTTTTTCTAATGTAGTTATAAATGGTTTTCATGAAGTCTGTATCGTTCCAAGTCTTGCAGTAATAGGTTGCGATAGATTTTTTTCATGTGCGAAAATAGTTAGATTTCCCTAAGTCCAATATTTCGAAAAGTTTCCAAATATTGTTATCATATTTGAAATTCTTACTAATTTAGTAATAAATTAAACATATTCATTTGGTATCAATTATCATCTTTAACATGTCATTATTAAATTACATTAAATAAATAGCTATGACAAACACAAATCCTCAGGCCAACACAGATAAATATTACAAGTATATTAAAATGGTTAATAAATTTTATTTATTAAAGGAAAACTCATTTTCCACCTGCAGTAATTCTTTGCTGAATTCCCCCTGCTTATTTGCTATAAAGATAAATCACGTGATATGCTTCCGATTCCCACGATCACGCTTTTATTATACAAATTTTGTATATTATAAAACCCAGTTTACCAGAACAACCTCCCATTTTTTGAATCCTTCATTGGGCCAACATTAAACCTTCTCTCAATAGCGACAGTGGTTCTTTTATGCAGCTGCTTTGATTTTTTGACTTGTCTTCAGGAAGTTTTCCCGATGTTAATTAATGCTGGCTTTTTTGTGTTGTTTTTAGCCCCTAGGTGTAATTATTTTGGTGAGTGTTTTATCATAGATTAGTCATTTGCACCTCTTAATGTTTCCCTTTAATAAATAAAATTTATTAACAATTTTAATATACTTGATAATATTTTATTCTGTGTTGGTCCTGGAAGTTGTGTTTTTGTCTTACTTATTTATTTATGTAATTTAATATGAATTTATATACTTCTATACCAATGATAGTTTTATTTTCTTAACTATAGTTAAATTTTTATTTTTATTTTTAATTTTTTGTCTGTTTTATTTTATAATTTATCATTTGTATTCCGAAACGTTGTAATTTTGTCATTTAAAGTTTTCAATGCCGAATGTGCATGCCTTTTTTTTATTCTCAATTAGATACCTGTATAGAAATGGAAAGACTATACGCAAGTATATGGTTAACACTGTAGGTATCGTCAGACAATTGGAATCTACACTTTAAAGAAGAACGCAGCTTGACTCGAAATTCTCAGGACATGTAGGCCTATATTCTTCCAAATTTTTAGATTCAAATGTTTCACACGCGTTATATAATAGTAATCTATACTGAGGGGTTTCAGTTTAAATTACTAAACAAGGAAATTTTTTAAAAGCTTAAAAGAAATAACATTTCGATCTTCAATACCAAATTTGTTATGATAAACTACGGAATACACAAACACCGGTGAGCTATGTTACTAACAAACTCACGTCATCCATTTCAAAGCACGTAGAACTTTTTAAGTCTACTTACAGCTCTAAACTTCTTAATTTATGCCCTGACAATTCATTGTTGAATTCAGATAAGTTTATATTTAACCTTTCATCTAAGTTGCTGCTGATGAAAAAAGTTGCTCAGTTAGGTCTAACTTAATTTACCTCTTTTTAAATTTAATTTTGTAAAATTTTTTGGGCTTTTGAGAGTCTACTTCATTCCCTCAAGAAAAGAAACTTTTAACACTGATTTTTAAAATGTTACCCTTAAAATCAAACATATCGCACGAAAAAAACTCGAAGCTGCTAACATTTTTTATTTTTTTAATTTTAAACCGATTTTGACTATATAAGAACATTAAACAGGACACTTCGGTTATCATATGCAGACCCGATAAGGGACATGGAGTGGGTTTACTATAATCAGACTAACTGACAACAAACCCTGGGTCTTTCGCGGATACCAAAAAATTAACCCATAACTAATAAATGCCATTAGTTTATCCTCTCCTTGGAAGATAAGTTAACCGTTTCTGAGGAGCTTCTGAGGCGGAAAGATTAGTAAGGTCGACTTTTAATGATATTTTTGCTCAGGTTATCACCCTGAAAATTATACGTTTTTTTTTTGTAATTTCTGATCTAAATAAAAATAGGCCGAACTTCCCACAATATAAATTAGCTAAGTATCCTGGTCCCTCTATATCCATATTCAATATTATGATATCAATAAAATTGTTAACATTTTTAAGACTCGGCTTTAATAGTACTTGATTTCAGATTATCACATGACAGCTTTGATATTTGAGTCCTCTAAACAATCCTATTAATGATGCATAAATATCTACTCGAAGCATTTTTCCTCGGTTCCAGTTAATGCTTCGACAAAAAGAATTTAGTAATTTTTTAAAACTTCTGCTCTCAAGGCACGTATGTTCTTTTTGGGTAAACTATAATGCCCAGACCAACTCCTCTAGCCATGGGCTCGCTTTGAGGCGCTAATTTTAGCTAAACGCTTACCTGACTCACTATGAACAAATATGGCTTGATAAATTCCCCCTTATTCAAACCACATTTTACAAAAGAAATATGGACGAACACCTTCTACTGTTCAAGATGACCAAAATTCCACAATTTTTTTTTTAAATGACATTAATTCCCAGCTACCTAACATAACTTTCACGCATGAAGACGACAAATAATTCCCTTCCTTTTTGGGATCTGTTTATTAAAAAAACTGAATAGATTTTTCAACTACAATTTACAGAAAGAAAACCTTCACTGGATTAGGCCAAACTTCTTCAGCCACATTCCTTTGTCTTTTTAATGTAATAGCATAAAACCCTTGTTATTTAGAGCCTTCCACCTAACGTCCTTACAACCTAATGCATGAGGAATTCGAATTTTTGGTGAACTTTTTCAGTTCATAATTTCTTTCTGCTTTATTTATAAATATATTATAGTACTAATTTATTTCCACCCCCCTATCCCAACTGTTCCCAAACTGAAATTATATTTTGCACTGCGGTTTTACGAACACATCCATATCAAACTATTTTATAAAGATCTTTCCCATCTGTTACGTATTAGTTTCTCTCAATTAGACATTAATTAATCTTTAACTCTTCTTAAAAATAGCGTCGTACTGTAATCAAATCATAAGGACAAAACTGCTATTTCTCTTTCGTTCTTCTGTCATTTACAATTTTTATGTAGCGACTATGACGCCACTTGGAAGCACCGCTCGTAATTAAATGTCAGAATCGATAAACACCGGGGTTTTTCCTCCCGCACAATTCTTTGCTGAATTCCCCTGCTTATTCTGATATACGTGACCATGCTCACACCATGTCACGCCTTTAATTATACAAATTTCTGTATATTATCACAAACCAGTTACCAACCAACCTCTACATTTTTGAATCCCTATACATTGCCAACATTAACCCTTCTTTCTATAGCGACAGTGGTCCTTTTAGGTTGCCGCTGCTCTTGATTTTTGACTTGTTCAGGAGTTTTCCCATGTTATTAATGCGGCTTTTATTTGTGTTGCTTTCAAACCATACTGTAATTTTTTGGTGAGTGTTTTATCCTGGATTTGTCATTTGTTCCCTCTTAAATTTAAATGATTTTATCCATTTAATAAAATAAAATTTAATTAACAATTTTAATATATTGATAATATTTTATTCTGTGTTGGTCCTGAGGATTTTTTGTGTTTTTGTCATTGCTTATTTATTTAATGTTAATTTAATAATGACATGATAATGATGTTTATACAAATGATATGTTTAATTTCTTAACTATAGTTATTTTATTTTTATTTTTTTTTTTTAGTCTGTTTCTATTTCATAATTTATCATTTGTGTAGCCTGATGAGGGGAACTGATGTAATTCCGAAACGTTGTAATTTTCATTAAAGTTTTTCCAATGTCGCTGTCTGGAGCCTTTCGTGCTGCTTTTTATTCTCAAATTAAGATGCCATGCTTATAGAAACTGGATTGACCCTATACGACAAAGATATGACCAAGCCACTGTATAAACTCTCAGACAATTGGAAAATCTACACTTTAAAAAGAAGAAACGCAAGCTTGGCCTCGAATTCCTCAGGACATGTAAGGCCTATAATATACTTCACAAATTTATTAGATTCAAACTTTTCACAAAGCGCTTTTATAATAGTAACCTATACCGAGGGTTTCAGTTTAAATTACTAAACAAGGGAATTTCTTATAAACTAAAAGAAAGTAAACCTATTGATCTTCAATATCAATTCTTCTTACAACGAAACGATAGGCGATTCGCCGCATTTCATTTTATTTGGTTATAACAAACGTCTTCCCTACGATGTAGAGACGTATAGAACTCCTTTGTAAGTCTACACACAAGGCTAAACTTAAGTCACTTAATTTATGCCCTGACATTTCCTTGTTGAATTCAGATGTTTATATTTAACCTTTTATCTGATGAAAAAAGGTTGCTCAGTCTGTCTAAACTTTAATTTACCTCTTTTTAATATTAATTTTGTAAAATATTTTGGGACTTTTGAGAGTCTACTTCATTCCCTCAAGAGTTATGAACCTTTTAATACTGATTTAAAAATGTTACCCTTAAAATCAAACATATCGCACATAAGCATTTCTATAAATTTAACCCTGCCAAAATTTTCTCTTTTTTAATTTCTAAATCCTATTTTGCTATTTTAAGAACCCTTAAACAGGACACTTCAGTTATCATATACAGACTCGATAAGGGAAATGGAGTGGTTTTACTAAATAAATCAGACTACACTGGCAAACTAAACCTAGTCCTTTCGGATACCACAAAATTCAACCTTATAACTAAAAAATGCCCCATTAATTTATCCCTCTCCTTGGAAGATAAGGTTAACCGCTTTCTGAGGAAGCTTCTGAAGGAGGAAAAGATTAGTAAGTCGACTTTTAATGATATTTATGCTCACGGTTCATCCCCTGGCATCCTATACGGTCTTTCTACTTGATGCGATTTTGTACACAATCATAGATATAGCATTGTCTTCGAATACGCACAACTAAAACCTTGCTATGTTCTCAATATTTTTGGAGTTACTATTTACTGTTAATGATTACTCGATTAAAAATTCGTATCATTTTAAAGACTTACTTTATAGTATTGATCTAAAGAATTATTCCATGACAAGCTTTGATATCGAGTCTCTCTACACAATTCCTATTAATGATGTCATCAATATCCTACACATCGACAGCATTTTTCCTCAGTTTCCCAGTTCAATGGGCTTCGCAAACAGGATTTTAGTTCAGTTTTAACTTGCTACTCAGACACGTATTCTTTTTTGGAACATCTAATATCCGACCAACTCCCTAGCCATGGGCTCGCTTTTGAGCGCTATTTTAGTAATATCTAGTTGACTCATTTTGAGTCTTTTTGGCTCACTAATTGTCCCACATCCGCCACGCATTTTACAAAAGATATAATGGACGACATTTCTAGTGTTTTTAGGCACCAAATTCAATTTTTTTTTATTACATAAACTCCGGCTACCTAACATAACCTTCAAGCATGAAGACGAGACAAAACACACCACCAATATTCCTTCTTTTTGGATCTGTTTATTAAAAAGAAGGCAATAGATTTCTTTATACTAAATTTAAGAAAAGAAAACTTCACTGGATTAGGCCTGAACTTCTTCAGCCACATTCTAGAAATTAGAATTTATTAGCATAAAATTGTTATTTAGTCCTTTACGTCCACTTACAACCTAATGCATGAGGAATTCGAATTTTTGGTGAACTTTTTCATTCTAAACCTTTTCCCACTCTTCCTTTTATAAATATTTAATAGGTTCTTGTTCTCCAAATTTGACCCCCCCTATCCCAACTGTTCCAAGCTGAAATTATATTTTGCACTGCCGTTTTACGAACACATCCGTATCAAACTTTATAAAGATCTTTCCCCTCTGTTACGTATTAGTTTCCTTCAATTAGACTTAAATTAATCTTTAACTCTTCTTACAAAATAGCGTGTGTACTGTAACATAAGGACAAAACTCCTGTTTCTCTTCGTTCTTCTGTCATTTACAAATTTTTATGTAGCGGCTGTGACGCCGCTTACGTAGGAAGCACCCTACGCCAATTAAATGTCAGAATCGATGAACACAGAGGTTTTTCCACCCGCACTAATTCTTTGCTGAATTCCCTGCTTATTTCGCTATACGTGACCATGCTCACATCCATGATCACGCCTTTAATTATACAAATTTCTCTATACTATCACAAACCAGTTTACCAACCAACCTGCACATTTTTGATTCCCTATACACTGCCAACATTAAACTTTCTTTCTATAGCGACAGTGGTCCTTTTAAGTTGCAGTTGCTTTGATTTTTGACTTGTCTTCAGGAAGTTTTCCCGATGTTAATTAATGCCGGCTTTTTTGTGTTGCTTTTAAACCCTAGCTGTGTTATTTTGGTGAGTGTTTTATCCTGGATTAGTCATTTTGCCTTTACATTTAAATGAGTTTCCCTTTAATAAATAAAATTTATTAACCATTTTAATATCTTGATAATGTTTTATTCTGCTGTTGTTTGTCTGAGGATTTTGTTTTTTGTCATTGCTTATTTATTTAAGTAATTTAATAATGAATGTTAAGATGATAATTGATACAATGAAATGTTTAATTTCTTACTATAGTTCAATTTCTCTTTAATTTTTTTTTTTTTTTTTTTTTTTCATATTTTTTGTCTGTTTTATTTCCTAATTAATATTTGTAGCTGATGAGGGGACTGAATGTATTCGAACGTTGTTAATTTTGCTCATTAAATTTTTCCAATGCGCTTGTCTGGAGCCTTCGTGCTGCTTTTTATTCTTAAATTAAGATCCTGTTATAGAACTGGATAGACATATATATATAATATATAAATATATATATATATATATATATATATATTATATATATATATATTGATATAATGTATATATATATATATATATATATATAAATATTAAGAATTCAACTTCTGTATAAACAAATCCGAATTATGGAGGATGGGGGCGGTAGCAACGGGGAAAGGAGAATGTGTGGTTTTTTTTTTTTTTTGCAAGAGCTGCAATACCTTACTCTTCAAAAAAGTTATACATAGAAGCCGTCTCCTAGTCTTTAAAAAAACGGACGTAGGGTTTAGTAGCACATTGTATTGCAAACTACTATAATATACGGTGCGTAACGACTCCAAAATAAATCTAATAGAGATATGTTTGTATAAATTCCTTTCATATCTTCAACATTGTGGACGAAATTCGTGGTCGAAAAACCAAGATATCCTTTATCTGGCTTCTGGTACTTTCGCAATTCATCTGCCGCTACCAAATATAAAAAGGAAACCCGTAGAAAATAACAACTTTTCTAAGAACTTGAATTCTACAAAGTTAAAAGGTCAGTTGTCTTTCTTCCCTTTTATTTAATCTCGGATGATTTGTTTAACTTTAAATTTTAATAGTCATATCTTAGGTTTATAAATATTATATTTCTTTATTCTATTAAGTGCTCAAGTAGGTTATATTTAAAATTTCGCCTTGTAGCAGATTTGGCTTTCGTGACAAATCATCATTACCAAGTTTAAAATCATCATACCAAACTCAAGAATTGAAGTCATTGAAGCAAAGTTTCAGTGATACATTTAAATTAATCCAATTGAATTTGTAAATAAAACCATTTGCAAAGTTCTCTTTTCTTAAATCTAGTTACAAGAATTTATTAATACTAAAAACATATGTAAGCACATTTTGAATATATTTTAGAAAACTTGTATTCGAAATATTTTAGAAAAGTTGATATTTTCTATCTATTTCGAAATGAATTGTAGTTATTAACACTTAATTGTATTAGTAACTTGTACGTTTAAATTTAAAAGATCGTTCTTTGAGAACTATCTATCATTCAAATTTACAAATTATTTTCAAATTTACAAACTATTCGTAAAAATCACAGATGCTTTGTTCAAAATAATATATTTGGTGTTTATTTTTCTCGCAAATGGGGAGAATCAATTTTTTTTTAACTAAATCGTAAATTCTTAGAACTAAGATTTAGGTTACTTGCTAAAACACCTTTTCAACTAGTTAAAATCCTTAAAGAAGTTTGTTTAGTCAAGAAACAAACTTCTGAAAGATAAATCTTTTTTACCTTCTTGTATTTAACATATCTAGAGTATTTATATTATAGCTATATATACTAGTTCATTTTATAGTAGTTATATAGAGTATATATCTTAATTTATGTTACAAGAGGTTATCGTTTCAAGTGTTAAGAATATCGAAACATACGCTTTAATTATAATTATATTAGGTTTCGTTTTGAACAACTGCCTTGGCGCTATCTAACTATTTATTTCTTTTCCTCTGTATAACTCATAAAATCACTCTGTTGCTTGGCAATAAAATTAAAAAAGGTATATCCTGTGGTATATAGAAATAAAAGTGTCAGTAGCAGGCTGTGGCAAGAATGAGTAAAGTCATGCGTTAATGTTCTAGAGTCCTAAGAGGCATAATATAGCGGCGTAATAGATAGAGCGGTGTGCTCATTCTTGTCCTCAGAATATATCTTGCTCAGATGATTCAGTATCTCTCTAGAGCTGGTCGTGGTTGATTTAATTTTTTTTCTCGTCTGGAGGGAGATGAGACATTGTTTGGACAATGACATTGAAGCGGTGAAGAGTCTGCCAGGCTATCGTTGCTCGATGAGACGAGATACAACATTCTAAATGAAGTTATTAAATCCTCTCATTATCATCTACAATTGCTGATACGTCCACGGACACCACTTGGATTCTTTGATGGACTCTTCAACCTTATATTTTTGCTATTAATTATATTGATTTATATTGATTATTATTATGTATTAATTATTCAATTATTTGTGTAGGGATCATGGATTTGCTTAGGGTGGATAGATGGTCAGAGGTTATGAAAAGGTATCGTAGTGTAACGAAAAACGAAAGCGAAGCTGGATTGAATATCGCAGGTATTTAGTGTTATTTCGCATATTTATTGTTTTCAATTTTTTTATTATGTTATATATTCTTATTTATGATTTAGTTTATTTTAATTTTCATGTAGTGGAATTTATTTCTAATTATAGTTGAATTTATTATGTAGGCGGGAGGATTTAAAGATAGGGAATTTTTAAGTTATTTTATGTGATAATTCTATATATTTTTTTTATTTATGTTAATTTGTTGTATATTTATTGTTTGTTTATATTTTTCGTCGGAATGTTAGATATTATTTATTTTTGTTGCATTCTAGAATGATTTATTGTTCCATTTCTTATGCTCTGTACTTGTTTCTTTTTGCGTGGTGAGTTGTGTTTACTTACACCTCGTTGAGGAGAGTGTGGACGGAACACTTGTAAAATCTGTATATTTGATAGAAGATGAAGTGAGAGTGGCCCTAAGGGTCTGGAGAATACACTTAGATATTCGAGAAACTATTCAAAAGGAACTTTAGAGGAAATAAAGTTGATAATTTATATAGATAAAAGAAATTGATAAAAGGTGTGGTTGGTATAATTTGAGATATGGTCTTCCTAATGGATGTAATTATATTTTTTTTTTGAAAGGTGATTGTGTTATGTACTATGTGTATCGTATCGGACGGTAACGGTAGGCGGGGGAGTCGATCAGTGTGGTATGTTATTGTATAGTTAGGTGGGTATGCGGTATCGCCTATCATGAAAATGGTTGATGGTGATTATTCGAATTATATTTTTTGTGTAGATTTTTAATAGATTCTAGTTGGTTTTTGCTTGTTTGGTGTTTTTTTTTCTTTTCTTCTGTGTTTTTTTCGTTAGGTATTAGACCTCTCATCGACGATTAATAAAGTAATATTAGTTGCGAACGCTCCAACCACAATTATTTTGCGTGTCCATACCGTGGGCCATTCTTGACGGAGGACATGACTGGGAGCAAATAGACGAAATATGAGGTGATGCAGGTAGAGAAATTGGAGATTTTGATTGGTTTGAACGAGATGGAAGAGTGACTGCCATTTGCTTGATGAAAGTAGAAAGAGAATTGCAGATTTATATCGTAGTATGAAAGAGAAGTTGTTACAATTGAGAAATGACAGAGCGAAAAAGTGACTGAATGGATATGAGAAAATTTTTCTTTTATATTATGATTTTGGGTTTAATTGGTCTCTCGTGTGATTGATCTTAGTTAAATCTCAGTAGAATTTGCGCATAGTGAAGTCTTGTAGGAGAAAGGTGAAAATATCGGAGAAGGTACTCTACTTCTCTTAGGAAGTAGAGTAAATTAGAGAATGTATAAGTGGAATGTGGACAGGGTGTGAATGGATTAGATTAGTGGATGAGAAGAGAAGTGTAATATGATAAACAAGAAGTAATAGGATAGAAATGGATAAGAAGGATCGTTCAATGTAATGGAAGAATGAATGGCAATGAGTGGTAGATAAGATAAGTAGTGATTCGACTCTTTATCTAGTTCAGTTACAATGTGAGGAAGTGTGGGAGTGAACGATGTGAACGATACCAGTCAGTTTAGGACTCGTCAGTCCTCCAACGTCAAGTTGCTAGGATATTCCTTATTAGGGTCATTTCCAGAATAAAAAAATTATAATGTTTACGTGAACTAAAGATGTGGGGTGAAGGTGGTCGTAGTATGCACGAGTATTTGGTGAGGAGTGAAGTAAAGTTCGAGTGGAGAGAAAAGTGTTGGGTGAAAGATAGTGTGATGTTTTTGGTATAAGATCGAATGCTTGGATTTTAGTAAGGCGATTTGCTATTTATTGGGTGGCGTTATGGTATGACGTGGTAAACGAGAGAATTGAGATACAAGTGAAAGAGTGAAAGGAGGGTAGAAGTATATCGAAAAAGTGCATGATCTTTGGATTTAAAAGCTAAACGAAGAGAGTAAAAGATTAGATATTGTCTATGCACTTTTTGGGAAATCGTGCTCTTCGTCGAGGATGAGAATTTGGGAAGTGAGGAATTGCGATTTGTATAATAAAAGGGTGTGTATTGGAAGACGTTTGGGTTATAAATTTATTTTCTTGGACTTTTTGTGTGGGGCATTTGGCGTAAATCACTAATAGATTGCTAGACAAGATGGATAAATTAATGAGATGGGCGGTTAAGTGAGCGACTCGCGTGTGGATGAGTGTTGGAGATTCGTGAGAGGATCCCGTTGTTGAAACGAATGAAAGAGAGAAGACGAGAGAGAATGAAAAGACGGGATGGGGGGTATTTATGTGTTCATTGGAGCAGTATATAAGTTAGGCTTCACCACGGCGGTTACGTCCAAGTCATCATATGAAGATGCTTGAGACTACAACCCGTACTTGAGGTGATGGTGAAGTTCTATACCGTGATTGTTTTGAGTTGGTATGGTTGGAGGGAGGAGGTATACATCGCCGGTGAAGCGGGGATGTGTATGTATAAGTAGATTCAATTGGTAGATGTAAAGGCGTCGAGCGTGATGAGGTTATGATAGGGAGCGCGGAAGAGGTGTATAAGAAGAGTTAAGTCGGGAACAGAGAGAAAGTAGAATAGGGACAATGAAGGTTCAGATTGTAAGATGGTAACACAATGATTATCAGAATACAGGTGGCGAATGAGCTTGTTTCAGTTGTGGCAAGTGGGCCAATGGCCGATTGAACTGCACAGACCCGTCAAAGGCTGGGGTAGGAGGTGCGGAAGGGATGGACATTGGGTGCGTGATTGTCAACAGGGGAAGAGTGAGAAGCCTGTATGTGGAATTGTGGAACTTTGAAAGGCATTCTCACGAAAGTGTAGGTCTCCTCGGATACAGTAGCACAATGTGGTGTGCAAATGGGGTCATGTAGCTGAAATGGGGTTGACGAGGCATTAGAGTGCGGGTAGAGTAGAGAAGGGGGTTATGAGTATCAGGGGAAAGCCCAAGGAGTGATGAGTTGGGACGGCAGTAGGTGCCTATGGTTAGTAGTGGGGGCACTGCAATATTGTCTCGGCAAGCAGCAAGTGAACCAGTAATAGACTGTGAGTTGTGAATGACGGTGGTGAGGTATGATAAATATGAACCGGTTAGGAGACTATGCCGGGCAACGAGAGGGGCAGGGTTTTTACAGATGTGGGGCCCTCATAGTGTGAATAGGGTGCAAGTGGTTAGAAAGGTTGAGTAGGGTTTATGGTGTTTTAAGCTAGTCAGCTGTGGATGAGTGCATGAAGCCGATTCAAAATTTTAGTGTGGAGGTATGAGGTGAAGCTTGATTGATACTGGTGTGTATGGTCCTTGGAGTGTATAAAGTGGCGTACTATAGAATAATAAAGAATTAGGAGCCGAGAGTCAGGTAATTGGGCAGGTATGTTAATGGTGGGATAGAAGTCATGATTCGATTACATAGGGGTAGTGACTAAATTTTTTTAGGGAGAGTGTAGGATTGGGAGGAATGGTTATGGACGAGACTTGATTTCATGTATTAACTGTTATATAATGAAAGCATGTAGGTGTATTTTTGAGTTATAAGTTTGTGTGTGAATGGGATGGTTATCCATCCGGATCGGATGATGATAGAGAAAAGGGTGAATAAAGAGGGGTAGATGTTCATATGTTATGTGAATAAGTGTAGGGGATGTGAAAGTACAGTTATTGTAAAAGGGTGGTGGAAGTGTTTGCTTTGGAATATGTTCTCGAAAACTGATGGAGTATGAGGTGAAAAGTAGGTGGAGATATCGCGAATGTAGGTGTGTGGATGGATTATTCAAACTAGCATGCTTCTGGTGATGTGGTTATGATGCTGAAGGTATGAGAGTGATATAAGGGTATACGCATGTTATTGTGACGGTATATTTCGAGATATGAAGTATTGATCTTAGGGCATTTCTGCAGAAGGTGCCTGATGTGAAAAAAGAGAAGTGAGAGGGTATATTGAGGGATGTGAATTGTGGTTGCAGTTTGTGTCGGTTTTTTGGTTCTAGAAACATTTGCGAGAGGTGAATGGTAATGCTTGTGTGTTTGCTGTAGTAGTTGATCTATTTGAGGGAGAGTGAATGGTGTATTGAGAAATGGGTTGACAAAGCATTGCCGGAAAGGTTGAATGATATTTAGATGGAGGCAAAGACTGTACTGAATGTTGCTGGGAGAAGATGTAAGCGCTAAAGCGCCAAGGCGATGAAGAGTTTGTGGGGTGCGCAGGTGTCCTGCGATCCGTAATGGAGCTATTCAGATGACGGTTGTATTCCGGCCCATGGGAATTCGAAGGGAGCCTGTTTTTTTCGTCTATTTGCCTCTGTCGGAGACACAATAAAATTGAAAGTTGTTGTTCAGTTGAAAAGTTGGAGTACGAAATGGTGTTTTAAAAAGAGAGTGGTGATTTCCCTGAATAGTTCCTATCGTGCCTGTGCGTAAAGCTGAGTTGTATAGAAGTTGAGGTTATGTATTTGTATCTGTAGGCGCGTGAATGAAAAGACGTGCGAAAAGATAGTGTTGTCCAAGTTGGTAGTGGTCAGGAAGTGTGTGGTATAGTTATGGTATGTTATGGTTAAAGTAGTGTTATCGAAAAGGTAGTTGGTGCGTGGTATTATCTATATGCATTGGCGATTCTCACTATAAAGTTAGGTGTGTGACTGGTTGGCTTGTTTCGACTGCTAAGCCGGTCATTTTCAGTTAGGAACCTGTAGCTTGTGGGTTGGCCAAGTGCCGCGGGCAGTTTCCAGAGGGCGATTGAATATGGTGTATGAATGATTTTCCTGTAAGAATGTGAGATTTATAATGATAGATTTAGGAGACAGAGTCCTTCCCTAATGCAGTTTTAAGCTAGTTGATGAGTGTTGAAAAAGTAAGGAAGAGTTGGCTGAGAGAAAGTGAAGGTGAAGAAATGTGAATTGTTTGCGAGTGGGAGGTTGAATTTTCGGAACATTATCAGGTTAGTGGAGCTGGTTTATATAATAGGCGGAGAAGTTTGTTGAAAATAGTTTAAGGAATTTCCTATGTACGGGTTAGGAATGTGGTAGAGAGTTATAGAGGATTTCTCAATTGATTAAGGATGTCCCAGGTAAGTGAATATAAATTTATGTTTCTATTAGTATCAATTGCTTCTTGTTAATATATAATTCCTTATGATGTAATAGGCTGAGGAATGAGGGATTGTGTATTATTGATGTATCTGAGGAGTGGCTATGTGTGTTGTGAATATCAACGAGTGGGTGTGAGAGCTAACTGTATAAGGGGAGTCACCTTCGATCACTATCATTGGTCTTTTATGCTTCTTGGTTGGTTGTGCTCTTGTTCTGTGGCTTTTCTTCAGGGGGCGCGGAGGTGTCGAGAGTGCTATAGGATGCAAGAGAGTTGGGTGGTTAGGTGTGTGTTTTGTTTTTGGACTTGACTTCTGTGGTATATTTACGTGGACAGTGGGTTTTCTACATAGGTATTGATTTTTGTTTAATATTTTTTGCATTCTGTTATGACGGTCTTTGCACAATGAAAACAAAAGCCTATGTTTTGGGGCTGATTCGTGAAAGTAATTACTATACATTTTTTGTATATATATATTTATTTTTCTTTTTCATGCGTATTCCTGTTTAAAAAAAAAGTCATTTTATTATTTGATAATGAATGTTTATGAAGGCGGATGACGCATAGAAGTTTTTTAGGTGTCGTTTTTTTTCCTATATTTTAGGTTTTGATTTTATTCGTCGTCACTGAGAGTTTTGGTTAGTTGTTTGTGAAAGACTGTAGAGTACACCTAAGGCTGGAAGGAAGAACAAGCTTGTCGTTTGTCAGGGAATGATGTGTAGATATTATTTATATTCATGTGCTTAGTTATTGAGATGCTTTTTATTATCCTATTCTCCATATTAACGAAAACGATGAAAAAGTGATGATCCAGGATGATGAGTTAAGTGAGTATTTATTGAATTCAATCTTATTCATTTATTTATTATTTTTAATTTTATTTTATTTGTCGGATGGGGTTAGCAATGTTAGATGTTCTAATTTAAGTTAAGTTCAGGAATGTTAGTAAGATATAATTTTATATTTATGTTTGAACTGTTTTAATTTGCTTATATTTTATTTTTGCGTATATATTGTTTAGGTATTTGTAATATTATTTTGTTAATTTCGCAACGTGGTTAGAAGGGTCTTTATTTTTCATTCTATTTGTCTTTTTTTGGCGTTACTTTTGCTTTTGTCTGGTATGGAAGATTGCGTAATAGCTGTTGACCTGAGCTTAACCAGTCGAAACACTGTGAAATCTTGTATTATAATTGCTGAGGAGAAGGAAGGCCTCTGAGGTTCTGAGAATTATTGTCACATTTATGATTATGATTAAAGGAGATTCAAACAAAGGGTAAAGAAAATGGATTTTCTTGACAAAGAATCTATAAGAAAATTAGAAAAAAAGGAAAAATAAAAGAAAATCTAAAAAGCAATGAATTTGCTGATTTGAAGAAGAACTATTTGTATTCTTCATTAGGATAGTGACTTTCACGACATATAGTAAATGAAATAGTAGAGTCGATATTGATACCATCCGCAATTATTGGGTTTTCGTATCGAACCCACCACAGGGTTTGTGACCAATTTTTGAATAGTGTAACATAATATTGCATTGGGTTTTTGGGCTTGGGATTTTATTTTGTTTACAAATGGCTTCGTGGGTTGGTGGAAGTTGAGTGTGAAGTATGAATATTTTTATTGTATTGAATATTTTTTTAGTGTTGGTTGTTTTTCTGTTTAGTGTTGGGTGTACTGTTGCAAATTCTTATTTTAAGTTGAATTGATTAGATTGTTTACTCAATTATTATTAATTTCTATGATTTGGTGTAATTCAGGGGATGGCCAACCTTTTGCATACTATACGCCAATTTTTTTCACAGACGAGTTCAGATGCGCCATACAACTTAAAATATTAAATCATTTAAAAAATTTAATGTTTTATAATTATTGTATGTAAAACAACATCTATTATAGCACATTAACATTACTTACCACTAATGGGACTTTTGAGCCCGTTTGGATTTCGCTAAGTCTTTCAATGTTTGGTGTTTAATTTGTTACTGAGAGCAGCAGAGAATTCTTCAAATTTGAATCACTTATTCCGACCTTGTTTTGCTTTTAATCAATTTCATGAATGAAAATGCTTGTTTAAATCTGTATGTCGTTCCAAAGCGACATATATAACTTTTTTTACAAATTTTCTAAGCTCTGGGAAATGTTCACAGGGTAATGAAAGCCAAAAATTAACTATGTCAGAATCATTTTGATCTGAAAAAAGCTCATGAAATTTCATTGTTAGTAATGAATTTTTGTTTTTAAATCAATCAGTTTCATTTGTATGTTACAAGGTATCTGCATTAGGTTTTTTCACGAAGTGAAAATGGGTTACAAGTGCGAGCATGCGTTTTCTTTTTTAGCAAATCATGAAAAACGTTTTTTCAAATGCCCTTTGCAATATCTTGATTTTTCAATATATTTGTCATTTGCTATTATCCGGAACACATTCACTCTCCTCTTTTAGGTGTGGAAATTGACTCAAAACAATTCAAAGTTAAATGAAAAAGTTTAATTTATTTTAAATGAGCTGATGCTTATTGCCTAAGCTAGTAAATAATTTATTCTGCTTGTAGTTTAATTTAGATCATTGAGGATGGCTAGCAACACACTAAAATGGCCACCATCCAATAGCCAGGTTATTGTCAATAAAGGATTCTTCATTTCAGGTAGCCTCATTTTCGTGCTCTAAAAAATTAGAAACCGCATTTTTCAATTACCAAATTCTACTCAGAACCTGTCCTTTAGATAGCCAGCGCACCTCACAATGAAGAACAAGTTCACCATATTTCAAATCTAACATATCTTATCCACAGATAAACGATACAAAGCAAAATACATTGCAGTTGCTTTCTTGTAAATTTGATGAATGGTTTTTTTCTAAAGGATGTGTGTAGGTGTTAGTTGAATTTGCTGAGTATGGGAATGTGCTAGTGAGGAGATAAAATTCTGGAGAACATTTTTACCCTCTGAATTTGGGAGAGAAAAGAAATGTTAAGGAAAAAGGAAGGTTTTAGTTGTGTTTTAAGATAAGCGGTAAAGTTAATTTCGTTGTTGAAGATACTAAGTGAATATAATCAATTATAAATGCTCATTCTCTTGTGGTGGTGTGTGGTGTGGTGGAGTGTGTGTGTGTTTGTGTGGTTGTGGTGTGTGTGGGTGATTAAGTGATAAGTCATGCGGGATGATGAGAATTGAAGTCCCTGATTAATATTTTGTTATAGTTGTGTTAAGGGGGGATAGTATAGGATATAACTTGTGGGTACTGTTGAATGTAACTGAAGTATATAAGATATTAAATAACTTATGTTTTTGTTATTTATTGAGCTTTGGATTCTATTGAGTGGTAAATGGAAAATTTAGTCAATGTCACTTGAGGAAATCTTTGTTGTGATTTCTGGTGCTCTCGGAATTGATATTTTTTATTTCCAGTATGACAAGGCCCATGTGGATGAATTCGTGTCTTTCTAGGGTTGTATATATAGTTAGGAAATTCACAAGATAAGTGTTTTAAGTAGGCTTAATTCCCTGAACTAAAGTGTCTTAAATGGTATTTGTATCTAGTTAGGGTAATATGCGCAGTTCCTTTATATTTTATTTTTTAAACGATAATATTTAAACTTGAGGATACGATTGATTGAGTTATGAAATGGGGGACATGAGTTTTCTGCGGAGAGTGTCTGCCAAAGTAACAGGACTAATGTTAGAGATACTGATTAGGGATTTGAAGGTTTATGCCTTTTAAAAGTGAAAGTTTGATTTTATATAATATAATAGTATATAATATGATATAGTATATATATATATTATAAATATATATATATAATATATATATATATATATAATATAATGATCATATATATATTTTTTTGCATATATTTTTAAAAGGAATGGAGAGCAAAATTTGCGAAAAAGATGATGGGAGCCTCACAGTTTTGTTGGAGAAGAGCAGCCACATTTGTTTACCTAACCAGAGAGGAGGAAATAAAAAAAGATTGGTTCCTCTGCAAGTTTGTTAGAGTGCTGCGTCACAGACAAACTTTTTGGGTAAGTTTTTGTTAATTTATATATAATGAATAATAATAGTAGGGGTACCTAGCACATTCGATTTTTTACGCAGCTTACGGGAGGTCGTGCACCGCACCACACAATCGTCATCTTATCGAACTATACCAACTCGAACCTTCTCTTCTGCAATGCACACTCCACCGCACTAGGAGCAAACTACAACGAACGCATATATAATAATATATATAATAGTATATCTATATATAGTATACAATATATATAATATGATATATATATATATATAATATATAGTATATATCCTCTGTGTGACCTTAGTTTTTGCTTAAACGTTCGCACCTCCTTAGATAATGCCCTTTTGGAATTTTCTTTTAGAACCTCGGAGGGATAAAACAGTTTTTCCTCCAAAACTGCGAGTCAATTCTTTACCATTATGGGCACGGTAGAGCATGATAAATTTCCTTCATTCAAATTAAACCTCATAAAAATTCATCTTAAACTACCAGAATGATAATATTATACCCCGAAGTAATCATGGTTCTTTTTTTTCATTAGGAAATGGTGAGAAAAATTTAATTTGTGCAATATAACATTCTGTTCTCCGTGAACGGAATTTCATTTCTCTCTTTCGCCCTGCTTCTACAGAAGGATATCATACTTGCGGTATCTTCTATTTTAGTTTCGGCAGCAACATTTTCTATCTAGTTCAGCTATAATGAACCTGGCTCGCAATATTCTCTAATTCAAATTTAAGTCCATTTCAGAGTATTCCTCTTCTTTCCTACCATGTGGATCTTCTAAAATGGGATTTCTGCCTGCTTAATGCGCTAAATACATGGAAAGAATTATTATGGTTTTTGAATGTCCTTTTTGTTAGTTTTCGAAGTTTGAACTTCCAAATTTGGCAGCTTGCTCTTTAATAATTTATTTCGAATCTGTATTTCAACTCAACTTTTCTTTCCTGATGAAAGCGTGTGTTCATTCAACCTCTGTTTTCTCAAAACTTGGAATATTAATTTTTGGAAAATTGATTAAACTCTTATCATTAATACCCATCAAAGTTATACTTTATATTTCAAAGTTTTTATAACTAATTGCAATATGAAATAGTTTGAAAAATTTTATTTTAATTTTCTCTAATCACCAAGAAAGAATACAAAAACAAAATCTTATGTTAATCCTTTCTCTATGACTCATGGTTCTCTGTTCATCGACATATTTCGGTCTTTTGATCTAGCTCCAGACAAATCGAAACTTTTCGATTGATTCAGGCACAAATCTTTCGTATCTAAACTTCTCTCTCTCAGTATCTAACCTTTTTTTCTAATTTCTACGGCCGCCATTCATCCTATAAATCTATTAAGAGCGAGTTTCTTGTTTTTAGGGATCTCTCCTATCTCAAACAATTTTTAAACTAATTATTATTTATCATCTATCTGTCACTTCATCATAAATGCAAACTTTGGAATAATTGAAAGGTTGAGTATTCTGCATTTCATTTTAAAAGATGTTCCTCCCTACAGTATAGTGTACATCTGATGCCAGAAGGGTTGCTTTGAAGCAACTGACATTTGAACTTTCATATTTCTATTAGAAAATATAGGCGTTTTCAATGACTCAAAAACTTATTTCCTTCATCTTTCTCCTCGATAATCTTCCATCAACTGCAAGATTTTCTTCCAAAACACAAATCAAACATTCATCTGTCTTAATCCAAGGCTCCGACTACGGCTCCACAATTTGAAAATTAACTGGCTGCGGCTTCATCATTTGAAAATTAACCGGTTACAGCTCCGATTCCTGTTCCTAGTTTTAATTTCATCTCCATTTACAAATGATACCATCAATTCTCTGAGCTATGAATTTTTTTTTTGGTATAAAAATATGATTGGTTGATTATGACACCTTTATTTTGACTTACAATTTAAAGTTTAGAAAATATTTTATTGCAATATTTTTTTTTAAAAAAATTAAATAAATTATGTTTACTTTCTTCCTAACTTTTAAAATAATTTTTCTATGAATTATATGAACATAGGTAATATAATTTAATTCAATACGGTTGTTTCTTAAAAATAAAATTTCTGCAAACAATTCCTCCTTTAACGATGGCCTAAGAATCGATTTTATTAATTTTGAATCCGAAAATAAGCTCTCGACACTCACTTGATTGTGAGGCAAAGCTTTAATTGTGTAAGCACAATCATCCAAATTTTAGGAAAATAGAGATTGCCACCAATGTTAACATTGATTTCCGGTCAATTTTTATGACATTTAATACTTTCTATAATTCTGCTATATATTTTTCTGGGGGATTTTTTGTTGAAGCGCTTGAATGACTCATTTTTCAATCGGCTTTCTGCGTGCTCCAATTGGTCCCATTGAATATTAACATTGGCTTCTTCATCTTTACCTGATAGGATACCACAATAAGAATCTCGAAACTGAATGAACTGTCCGACTCCGACTTGGGATTTCTATTCTGTAGATTTTGTTTATTTCATTTTAATTCTTGTGTCACAATGAAGCATTGCTAGCTTAATATCCAAGATCTCAGTCTGAGAGATGATACTAACTATGGTAACTCGATGGCCGAAAAAATATTTTGGTTCTAGTTTCTTTTTCCCTTTTTTCACGGAATTTTTGTCAGTTCCTAAAATTCAACATTTAGTTTTTAATAAAACCATAATTACATATAGCTGTGTCGCTATAAAACATTTTACAGCAGCAAGGTAAGGACGTTTTAATAATTCTATGAGTTTCAAATGGCTCAATTGACTGCTAGGCCCAAAAAAACTTCCAACTTTTCCAGTTTGATGCTTAAAACTTTCAATTAATTTTGGGGCATACACGATTTTTGTTTATTTATATGCCTTCTTTATTAAGATTGCTAATATAACGTACATATATACGTAATATATATAATATATATTAATATATATATATTATATATATATATATATATATATATAATAGTATATATGCTGTGTGATTTCCCAAGCCCCTAATTTTGTAAGGTTGGTATTACTCTCATAATATTGTTAGAAACAGAATGAATAATATTTTAAATTCGCAAGCACTTATGAGCAACAAAGGAAAAGATTTAGCTACCGAGAAAGACCGATATTAATTTATAGTTATACTTGGCTTTATTTAATACATTTTATAAGATTTCTTATGTCTGATTACTTAAATATTTTAGTACTGATAATGAAATAATAAAAGAAAATGTATGTTTGCTTAGGTTAGATTACGTTAAAAATCACTGGACATGACTACAACATATGACAGTAAATCATTCAAAAAAGTTTGTAGACAAAGATACAGGAGCTCATACACAAACATTGACGTACTTGGCAAAGCTCTCAAGACTAAAGAACATATACAATGTGCGGTATGCACAAAAACATAGAGGTGCGGTGCTTTGGCAACCTGGGATGTAAGAAAAAATAAAGGTAAAGATTTTTTGAAGTGTTTGATGAAGTGTTTGATATCGCTTCTCTTTTAGGATAAATGTGTTAATTTATTTTCATATATAATTTCAATGTAATTTTAACTAACACTGATATAGACTAATAGGGAAAATAATTTTTTATTACATTAAATCCTTTTATATTAATGTTTTCCTAACCAAGTAATTTAAGGCTAATACTTTAGCCTCACGGAAAATGAAAACATAAAAATAAAATAAATTTCGAAATTTTAATGACAAAAAAGGGCGTGAATGGCAAGCTTTTGATGCTAAATGAATAACGCAATACAACTTCACACTAGTCTTTTATGTGGCTGCAAATCATAAATGTATGATATAATAATATAATATATATATATATATATAATATATATATTAATATAATATAATATATATTTTATATATGTATATATATATAATATAATATATAATATATAATCAGGGGCGTTTCCTCCAATAGCTGCTAGTGGTGTCAGACACACACAGTACAAAGCTACTATTTTTTTTATTACACTTAGAAATAAGTGAATATTTTTCAGAATGAAGTAATTTTGTACACAATATTCAAAGTAAAATATTAAAAAATTAAATGCTTTTAAACTTCCCATTCACTTATTTTATATAGTACGTATCAGAAAGGAATCTTTTCATGTGCGCTTTCATTTGAATGCCTTATTTTCATTCTGTCTATGCTATTTTCACGCTCGTCTCTCGCTTACATTTTTGTATTCTTTGGAATGCGTAAAATGGTGCGCTCAATCATAGACAGTTAAGAGTGGCGCTGAAATTTACATATATATATATATATATATATAATATATATTATATATATATATAATAATATATATAATAGTATATATACTATAAATATATTGACCACAAATGGTAACTTCATCCTACCTGACGATATTGCTAATTATTCTATAGTGATGTATATTTACTTTAATTATTTACAAAATTTATAACAAATAATTGATTAATTAATGAATATGAAATTAATTGTTACACATTATAAAATTATATTATTCGAATTATTAAACCAAATTTCTTAAACAATACATAAATATTTATTGCTTTCGTGTAGCTACCATACAGTATTTATACCTATGCTACCATAGTTCCAATCAATAACCAAATCAAATTTGAAAAAAACATTAGTAATGGCAGATTACTCTCTATTAAGGAAGAGCGTGAAGCTTTTGCTTCATTAATTGATAAATTTTTGCATAATTAATAATACATTTTTTAATTTAGTAAATATATAGCAGAGGGGTGTCACTCCTTATTTATAAAATTATATACTTATATATATAATATAATATATAATATATATATTATATATTATATATATATATATATAATATATGATATAATATAATATGTTTTAACAGTGAAAGAATTACTTCTTATATATATAAATATATATATATAATATAAATATATATATAAATATGCTATATATATATATATTATAATATATAATATATATATATATAATATATACTATATATATATATCACCCACCAAGTCCCGTCAAATCAGGAAACTACATATTTGTTTTTGATAATATGATATATAATATATATATATATATATATATATATATATATAATATATATATATATTATTTGTAACAGGTAGGAATATATATATATATATATATATAAGTTTATTTTTTTCCTTTTTAGTGTATGTGATGCAGTGTGAGTCAACTAACCTTTTGGCATGAGATCTCCTTGATCAAGCTTTGGATTGTGCTGCATGTAGTAGAGATAAGAGTGATTGTGCTTTGTGCTTTTTTCTATGTGTATACTAATTGCTGTTTTTACTCATCCTTTAGGTCTTAACGCAAAAAGTCCCTATTTTTTTCTCTTGAATTAATTAATGTCAGTAAACTTCTTGGATTATTTGAGTAAAGGTAGCTTAGGGTAGTGGGAAAAAACAGGTCTCACCTGCAACAGGTTTTTCTGGTATGCTAGATCCAGTGGTTTTGCACGAGTTTGTACGGTTGGGCATATTGAAATACCCGAGTATAAATCCTATACTATTTATTTTATCTTTTCATAGTTACCTCGTGAAGATAATTATTATTCAAGTTATAATTACTTTTCAACATCCGTAGTGTGGCTTATTACGTCGGTAATTTCTTCTTAAATACAAGATGAGTGTTATCGGGTACCTTTTAGTTGTGTAGGGATTCTTAGTATTTTGCTGCTACTACTTTTCACACACACCCACACATATATATAATATATATTATCCGTTCCCCAGATTGGGGAATGGGTGCGGAATATTCACCGGAAACAGAAAAGTAGTAGAAAAACATGACGCAAGTGAGAAATCGTTGCAGTCAGAATAATTCACCCTAGGGCTTCACGAGACTACGACGGACCCTCACTGTTTTATCTCGTCAATGTGGGGTTCATACCACTCACAAAATCCCGCCATTCGCTCCTATTATGCACTTTTATTCTCGCCTCTGCCAAACTTTCATTCCTTCCCTTCAGAAATTCCTTTACTGACTAGATCCACTTTTTCCATGGTCTCCCAGCCAGTCGATTTCCAGTACACTCACCATATAAATATTCTTAACCAATCATCTATCATCCATTCTTTCCATATGACAAAACTATCTTGATGCACTCTCGTTTTTTTTTCACTCCACACAACTCCCTAAAACGTTCATTCATCATTTCATCAATTCTTATCATAACTAACACTCCCCTAAGATTGTCCATCTCAATAGATTGAACCTTAGATCTTTACTTCTTATTCCGCACCACAGTTTCACTACTATACATTAACACCGGCAACATATCCTCATGCAGAACCATAGCGCACTCGATTCTTGATTCTTCCCTTAGCAATTCCTTACTGGACTGATCACTTTTTTTCCCATGTCTCCCAGCCAGTCGATTCCAGCACACTCACATATAAATCTTCTTAACCAATCAACTATCAATCATTTTCATATGACAAAACTATCTGAGCACTCTCGTTTTTTCACTCCACACGAACTGCCCTAAACGTTCAATTCATCATTTCTCCCTTCTTATCAGACAAACATCCCTAAATTGTCTATTCAATAGATTTGAACCTTAGATCTTTACTTCTTATTCCGCACCACAGTTTCACTACTATACATTAACACCGGCAACATATCCTCATGCAGAACCATAGCGCACTCGATTCTTAGTCCTAGTCCCCTTGCATTCACGAAAGGTTTAATTGCACCTGCAACCTCCATACTGCACCATCCGTGCCCTTTTCATCCAATATATAGGATAAATATTTAAACTCAATTACTACTTGCTCAAATTGATCACCATCCAACATGACTTTGCACTGTGGACTCTACTCACCCACTACCTTACTTAACACAAAACATTGTTACATGTAGGAATGTGAATCCCAAGCCGAAATTGTTTTGGATGGTGGGGCCGAAGCAGGATGAAAAAATTTGCTCAAATTAAGGGGTTCGAAGCCGAAGCCTAACTGCATATTTTAAAATGATAGAGCGGAAGCAAAAAAAAAAAATTTAACAGCTAGGGTTGCTCTGGTTATGCTACTTTATTATTTATTTTATATGCTATTTTTTTAATTTATTTTATATTATTATTATTTTTCAGAACCTAATGTACCTGGATTAATGAGTAAAATGAAGGCAAAAAATCAACCAAACATCAACAGCCTTAGACAGTGCCCATTTTGTGATATACCTCAGTTTAAAAAACTATCTAGGCACATGATAAAACATAAGTCTGGATAAAAAGTAAACGATGCAATGAAACTTCCCGAAAAAATAGGGGAACTGAAAACTTTAATGAGAAGAGCCTAAAATCAACTTTCAAGTTGATGTATTTAGAAAAGATCGATCGTTTCCTTTTTGATTTCAATAAACTGACATATGTCCAAGGGAAGGGAAATGATAATGTTCCCATTTTGATCACATCTGATTGTACAGGTTCAATTAAAAGATTAGTAGATGAACAGATAATTATAAAACTGGGAATTAATCCTGAAGCACCTTATCCCGGCCCTTATAAGGTTCTTCAACGGATGGGTCAATGCTAAAAGATACAACTTCCTGATGGACGAACAGATGCCATTTCGATTAGTCGTCTGAAGTCTGCCGTACTCCTTTCGAAACTTGATGGCTCCTCAATCAGATTATGATTCGCCTTCACTGACGACCTCTTCATCTACTGAACAACAAGAACAAGCTTAAGTGTCTAGTCACGTCACACTGTCAAGTCTACTGAGACAATAGACAAAGCTTTATGAAGTAAACATTCGTTTGAGATGTAGGTTAATACTCCCTCGCTTATCATAAACGACTATTGTACCATTTTTTTCGCTTTGAAATGAACTTGTTTAGATTTGTTAATATATAGATATTATTATATATGATATAGATATATATATATATATTATATAAACTATATATATATATATAATATATATATATATATAATTTAAATTGATGGTAATGTCTTGAAGCCAAACTAAAACTAAAAAGTTTCTTGAAATGTACATTACTATTACATTTTAAAAATAAAATTACGTTTTAAGCTGCAATAGCTAGTAATTTCCTGCCAGGTTATTTATAAATTCATTTTAATATATATATATATATATATATATATATATATATATATTTTAAATTGATCAAAATTGTCGTTTGAAATAAATTTTCTTAATTAAGCGATAAAGAAAATTGAATGTTGGCATAACTTTTTCCGTTTTAAAATGTAAAATTATGTTTTAAGCTTCAGTATCTATAATTTTCCTTGCAACATGTTATTACATAATGCATTTTACTATATATATAATATTTTCCTTATAAAATTATTCGTTATATTGTACATAATTTTGTTTGTATATCTGGGAAAATGATTTCCGTTATTATGGTTATTATCCCGCGTTTTTTTTTTATGGTAGACTGTTACACAGATCTTGATTGTAACGAGACTCGTATGTGACCTTTTATTGTAAAAATTTTCTTTGAATTTTTGATTTTTTTTTATTTTTTAGAAAAACACAAAATACCCAGATGGGTATTTTTTTTATTCATGAAGACTATCGTTTGCCATTTCTACTGCCAACTACAGCAAATTGATGGAAACTTGTAAAATAAATTGAAAGAATAAGTCATCAAAATTCTGTCAATATTGACAGGTTTTTGCATCAGCTGGATTGTGCTGGACAGGAGTTTAGAATCATTAAGAGGATTCTTTTCAGCCTTTGACAATATTTGCAGCAAACTGAGAAATCGATTGAAAGAGAAAATGATGAAATGTTGCACAAATTTACAGGCGCTTATGATCAAGAGATAATTGATATTGATTACTGTACTGCTAATGTGCAATAGTATTGGTCATTATGTTTAAGAATTTAATTTAAAAGATTAAATTTTCAGACTTTTTAATGCAAAGATAATATTTTGAAATTTCAAATTTCATATTTTATCCTGCTAATACTAGTAGAGCTATGGTTGTCATGTTCTTTGATTTACAATGATTTAAATAATTTAAAAGTCAAAGTTAGAAGTTCAGGACCAAAAATCTAAGAAGTCTGTTTCTGATGTTTTTGGGCACCAACCCTGCAATGACCAGCAGGATAATGCTTTAAAGAATTAAGCAACTTTTCCTTAAAAACTTTAAATAACGAAAAGGTCACAAATATGCATTTGCTACATAAGTTAAAGTGACAAATATTACAAATTTGTTAATTAAAAGAATCTAAGATTCATGTAAAACTGAAATTTATGAATTTAAATTTTAATTATAAACTTGCTTTCAGTAATAAGGTTTATAAGATTTTTACATTGTTATGTGATTTGCTATGTATAAGTCATTGAAAATTTACTAAACAAATATTCATGAAAATATATTAAAAATATAAACATTAACAAAGAAAGAAATAGGCTCGATGTTCAACTTAAAATATAGTTGAAATTGAAAATGTTTTATTTAATAATCAAACTTTTGAGATATTAGGAATAGATAACATATGGCGAAGTGCAAAACTTAGTTTTAGAGATTTTTTTTTTTTTTTTGGTATCTAGAGAACTTTTGATACCCGATTCCAATCTGAGAGGCGGATTTTGAGCGACTTTATATAAATGCCGCTGCATTTTTTTTGTGTACTAAATAAAATTTTTAATTTTATGCCCTGATGAATTTGGACTTGCAATTTTAACTTTCGCCATTTTTTTTTTTTTTTAAATTGGAAAATGAATAAATTGATAAATTTAGTCATATTAATTTTCAAAATTTAAGATTATATATTATGGAGAGGAAATGAAAGCATAAGAGCTTCAGGCAAAAGTTATTTATTGTTATTTTTGGGGGGAACTGATGGCCAAACATTATCTTACTAAATACACTAGATGGAGAGGATACGATGTGTCATGTTTCCTAAATTCAAGATATTTGGCAGTTATACTTGTAAACTAATAAAGTAGGCAAGTCTGATAACATCAGTAAAAAAGTAAATCAATCATTATATAACTTTGTTTACAGGTAATTTAAAAGTTCCAATAATAGGCAACTCAGACTGGCAAAAGTTGAAATTTTTAGGACGGATCATTCTGTTCTGCTCAAATTTATTGATGGAGTTAAAGGCTAATTAAAATTATATTTAGACAATGATTGTTATTTTTATTATATTTTATGTAATTTTTTTTACAGGTGCTGAATGTCGGTCCAGATGGCACTCGTTTCGGAATGTAAGACAACAAAGAGAATCTAAGAAGTAAGTTTCAAGTGGAAATGCTGCAATGAAAAAGAAAATACCGAAATACTGTTCTTTCTTAGTGACTTTGTAGGTCACCATCAAAAAATGGATAGCAACCTTCTTAATGACGAATTTGATGAAATTCAGGGTGATTATAGCCAAGTGGATGAGGATTTAACATCTACGTTTTTCCTTTGTATTAGGTCAAGAATTTTCTTGAGCTACAGAGAGCATCACAGATGATGGCACGTTACCTGAGGAAAGCTGTCTTCAAACAGCTGAAAAATGTGAAATCTTAGAGACTGGTAAACAATATGAGAGACCAAGTTTGTCGATACTTGCTTTTCATGCATTTTCGACAACTGCAAAGCAAGTTCCTCGAAATACAATGAGAGATCTGACATGATAGCATGACATGGTAAAAACTTGGTACCTGATATTGAGAAATTAGGTGACAAGCGCAAATGTAAATTTAAAGAAATATTGAAAAAATTGAAATATCTTGATAAAGAGGAAAATGAAATCTTTTGCCAGCAACAAAGATATGGCTCAGCAATCTCACGAAGTCCAACCCCATATGTTCCTTATTCATGCTCCTCAGTCAAGAATTCTCCTTTGTCTTTGAATCTGTATCAATTAACCTTTGCACATCATTTACTGATTACATCTTTAAACCAAGCTTATCAATTAGATACATTGTCTGAGAAAACCTACTACTTCATTTACTGCGAAACGTTAAGAGTCCTTTACATCTGAGTAAACCATTGAAACTATATATATATATATATATATATATATATATATATATATATATATTTAAAAACAATAAGAAAAAATATTAAAAAAAATTATAAAAAAAAATATAAAATAAAAAAATAAAAATTTATATATATTATATATATATATATATATTAGCGATGTAACGAGTCCGGGACTCGGATCTTCGAACTTGGACTCTGACAGTTTTTCCGAACCAAGACTCAAAAAACTTGAACCGATCCCAACAATAAATAACGTGCCTGAATTTTTTTTTTTTTTTTTTTTTTTTTTAATATTTACTAGCATACTTATATAAATTTAACAAAGAAAACTAGGACAATGTTATGTGCTACTAAGCTGACTGGTAACAATCCTATTACTACTACACATACAGGTCTATATTTGAAAGGACATGAAATAAATTATTTTCTAAGAAAAATGCAAAATTTTCTAAATTAATAATTTACAAATTAAAAGTCAAAGAAATATTAAAGCAAATTTGCCTTAATATTCCTGATGATCAAAAATGGGAAATCAATAAAAATGTGTGTAAGTTCGTCTTCTTTAACAATTATCGCATTTGTTTAGAGTTTGGTCGAAAAGGTGTATAACTTTAAAAAAAAAAGACAATGAAGTTTAAAAGTCTAGCCAATTCAATTTGTTTTCGTCTAATATGCTCATACATCCTAAAGTAAATATTGAATCAGGATTTGAGGCTAAACAACTATCAATAAATAGATCTCTTCTCTGATTAGAATTGTCTTCCCATAAATTTCAATTCTTTTAATAAAATATCAAATTAAGTTTCTGAATACTTTAAAGTAGAAAAAATATATTACAAAGGAATCTTTCTCTGCAGAATCTACTTCATCATGCAATGCTATTTCGACATGTTTAGAAATGCGAATGAATATATTCAAAAGTTCAAGTCAAATTTTAACATAATATTGGGTTTGTGTGCATTAACAAACAGACAAATCTCAGCTGTATTGTTTCAAAGTCTGACTCGTAAATATTACTTATGAAATTATATTTGTGTACAAACAAACTGGGTTTTAAAACAGCTGGTTCTGCTGAGCGCATATTCGGAATTTTTACTTGATATTATTCAAATTAATTTTTGAGTATTTTATTAGTCTCATTTCATTTATTGATATCTAAATTGTCAAAAGTTGACACTCTTTGACCTGGAGGCCATTTTGATTAATGGAATTTTGAGTCTTATGTTGACACTCTTTGACCTAGAGGTCATCCATTGATATCATACGTTGACACTCGTTGAACTGGAGGTCGTTCATTGATAATATATGAATTTTGAGGCAATATATTTACTACCATGCTAGCCTTTCGACAAGTCATACCACCCTGATCTCTTTCAGTGAGGTCATATTTACTACCTCACTGACTTTTCAACAAGGTCATACAGCCTTGACCTCACTTTGACTCAAGGTCATATTGATATTTTGACCTCCTTAGATGTGAGGTTCATTGTAACTTCCATATTCAGAAATACGGTTACACGTGTGTTGCAATCATATTCAACGACTAACTTCAAACCTTAATTGTCGATGACATTCACGAATGTTATCTACTTATGTCAATTAATTTTAATTAAATGGCCAATCGTTCAACCCCATTAATACTGACCATTCCTTATTGCTATTATTTAATCTAATGGCCGCCTGGTTGAATTTACCTTGACATTAAAATTTAGTCATTATAATTACGTAGTTAAAATTTCATTAATATTACTTAATTAAATCACAGGTGTGACACGAATTCGAATTTGATCACGAGCATCTCTATCACTACTTACAAGTCAAGTCTGTTGATGGAAATTTTTCGTTTCAATCAGCATTAAATAATACACCTTTACACCTATGATTTTCTCTTCTAATATCTCTCACTTTCCTCTATCTTTTCGGGTACTCTCGTTTCATAACTAATTCGTTATGTTCAGGTAGGCCTAGGCATCGACGATACAGTTTGATCAGGTTTTGATTATGGTTTTATAAATGTGGAATTTAAATGATGTGCTCTTCAAATGAACCTCGGTAGATGATGTTTAATATTTATAAAATTGTAGTTTAAATATAGTTTTAACGTATAATCGGCTTTGAGGTAAGGCGATGAAGGAAGCAATACATAAAAAATATTCATTTACTAATTTGAATTAAAACTTGTAATCTAGGGTCGTTTCAATAAATTTTAATTCTTTTTTATTTATTAAAACAGAATCGATTTTTCATTCATTGCTCAAAGAATTTACTGAACTTTACTTTTAAGAGACACCGAGTCTCTCATCCACTGACTAGAGAAGATGGATCCTCGTTTTTGGCATCATTGATATTACTGTGTCAGTTGTTAGAAAGGATTCCAGTACTAAAATACCGAAATTGGAATCCACAACATATATTTTAGTTGCTTATTTTTAAAACACAACTTTACACCATCTTAATTCTTTGTATTCTTAATATCACTTATATTACAAATTAGATTTATCTCTCTTACATACACCCATCTTCGCTGGAGTATACAATACCAGCCACCCATATTTACTGGAGAGTATACCAGCCACCTTCTTCACTGGACAATATACCAGCCACCATCTTCATCGGAGAATATACCAGCCACCCATCTTCACTTTAGAATATACCAGCCCTCCATCTTCACTGGAGAATATACCAGACCCGCATCTTCACTGGAAAATATACCAGCCCCCTATCTTCACTCGAGAATATACCAGCCCCTCTTATCTTCACTGGGGAATATACCAGCCCCTCCCGCCTTCACTGGAGACTATACCAGCCTCCCCATCTTCACTGGGGAATAGAACAGCCCCCCATCTTCACTGGGGAATAGACCAGCCCCACCATCTTCTCTGGAGAATATACCAGCCCCCATCTTCACTGGAGGATATACCAACCCCCATCTTCCCTGCATAATATACCAGCCACCAACTTCCTTACCAGCCACCCATATTCACTGGAGAGTATACCAGCCACGTTCTTCACTGGACAATATACCAGCCACCATCTTCATCGGAGAATATACCAGCCACCTTTTTCACTGGAGAATATACAAGCCACCAGCTTCACTGGAGAATATACTAGTCACCATCTTCCATGGACAATATACCAGCCAGCATCTTCCTTGGAGAATATCCCTGCCAAACATCTTCATTGGAGAATATACCTGCCACCCAACTTAACTGGAGAATATACCAGCCCCCCCACCCATCTTCACTGGAGAATATACCAGCCACCCATCTTCACTGGAGAATATATTAGCCACCTTCTTCACTGGAGAACATACCAGCCACCTTCTTTACTGGAGAACATGCCAGCCACCTTCTTTACTGGAGAATATACCAGCCACCATCTTCCTTCGAGATTATAACAGCCACCTTCTTAATTGGAGAATATACCAGCCACCATCATCACTGGAGAATATACCAGCCACCTTCTTCCCTGGAGAATATACCAGCCACCTTCTTTACTGGAGAATATACCAGCCACCTTCTTCACTGGAGAATATACCAGCCACCCATCTTCAATGTAGAATATACCAGCCACCCATCTTCACTGGAGAATATACCAGCCAACCCTTCTTCACTGGAAAATATACCAGCTACCCAAGATCTTCACTGGAGAATATACCAACCACCAATTTTCACTGGAGAATATACCAGTTACCTATCTTCACTGGAGTATATAAAAGCCACCATCTTCGCTGGAGAATATACCAGCCACCTTCTTCACTGGAGAATATACCAGCCACCATCTTCACTGGAGAATATATGTAAAGGAGTTGGTTGAGCCATCCCCTTTTTTATCAGTGAAGTGAAGTTTTTGTTTAATTTTCAAATACTAAAACTAACCAATATAAAAATGTTGGTTTTTAATATAATAGCAGCCCAATATAACCAAAGAAGAAGGTATCTGCTGTATAGATGTAAATTTCTTTATATTCATTCATATCCTGTAATTATTTCAAACCTTGATCTTTATGCAAATAATTACGATGTTCTTAATCTTTTCTAGTTATTGTTTCATAATATATAATTTGTTATAAATATATGAACTATCCAATAAAGTAAAGTAACAGAATAAATAGTTCATACATGTGATGTCATACATCTTACTTTTGATGTTTACTTCCAAATTCTGAGGAAATTCCCATTCTTAGCAGTTATAGAAATTTCCATTTTCCTACCTGCAAGGTTAGTTCCTGTCATTATTACCAGACTTTTATTAATATTAAGAACGAAAAATGGTAATGACAAAAATGATTCATGAAATGATTAGAATATTAATTACAAAGAAAAATGCTCAATACTAAATACGACTTCATTTAACAGTATTGACCGGAAGCCTTCATTGAAGTCCTTCACATCCTATTGAAAACCAAATTAAATCAAAAACCCCAAGATTGTGATTTCACACAGCTCGGGGTAAGTAAATGATATTTCCTCTTGTCAACTAAAATTAAGAACATGAATGAAATTACTTTTAATATGAAAGCAAAGTTGGAATAATGATTCATTTAACTTTGTTAGGTATTTATTTGTGGATCTAAATTTCGAGCTCAGAAAACTCGGATTATTTACTCTACTTTATAATTATTGGGTATAAATTCCGAACTCAGAAAACTCGGATTATCTACTCTACTTTACTTGGCTGAATTATATCTCACCTGTGAATATAGTGTCTCGACTGATACTATAAAGAAACGAGCTTCAGTTAAGTGAAAATAAAATCTGCAATTAACATCATTAACAAAGACTTTAAATGATAGTTAATCTTACTAGTGTTACTAAAACTATTATCAATATAAAGCACATAAAAGATAAGAAACATAGTAAACTAAATCACATAAGAATTCCAACTAACTGACAATATCCCCTTATTTGTAACTACCAAATTTGTCGAAAGTTCTTATTTAAATTTAAAATTTGTAAAATAAATCTGTATAAAATTAATAATAGATCATTAAATGAAAGTTGTGTAATTTTCTGATTCCTCCCCAACGGATTACCAAAATAGTAATCCGATATTAATATTTTCTTTCCGACTTCACGGAGACAAAAATATTTCCCTATTCCATTGTATATACTCATTTTTCATCTCATCTCTTAAAGTTAAAAATAAAACTATAAAGCTATCCTCTCATATTTCAACCCCCAAAAGAAGTATTAAGTATTTGTCCAAATTAAAGAATAAAATCAATTAGTGCCCCACTCACCTTCCTCTCTGACGTGGCGTAAAACAGTTGAACTCAGGTCTAAATGGACAAGTTGGAATCCTCCTAGGCAAATTAGCCTAATGCCCTTGTGAGATGAGTTTTATAAGTTGGTGATTGCAAGAAGAAGGAGACGACGTTTGTTCAGTTTCCAGAACCCCCAGAAAAAAAAGCATATCTGTTACCAGTCCTCAAGGTACGGAATACTTTATTTTGTTATCTCCTTTTACGATTATTTATTTATTTAATTGTTACTTAATTGTCTTATCTATGACATTTTACCATAATCCACGGAGTGTGGAGTGAATAATTGGAACCTATTCGTTGAATTCCTTTATATCAGCTATTCGACGAATCACTGTTGAAGATTAATGACCCAAATTGAGGTCGAACTTACTGCTTCATATTCCTCTCATTCTACCCTCCGTTACATATACCAACCACCATATTTACTGGAGAATATACCAGCCTTCTCATCTTCATTGAAGAATATACCTGCCATTTATAAATGGGCTTAATTTCGAAATAAATAAATTGATAGGTATCCAGGAATTCGAGTCATATAACAGTTGTGTCCAAACGGCTATAAAAGCCGAAAAAATAGTCCCAAATAGACGTATGTTGGGTAACATAAATCAAAGTCCCCCTATAAATAATAACTCCCATAACTTATTAAATAAAAATTATCTCAATCACATACAATGTTTCTATTGTAAACAAATAGGTCATAAAAGATCTAACTGCCCCAGCTTAAACTCAAACCCCCCTCATTTTCAAAAATTTTCAAAAAAACTTGCAAAGCGGTATATTTCGGAGAATTTAGATAACCCTATTGTTAAAATTAAATTAAACCGTAAAGAAATGGATGCATATTTTGATTCAGGATCTGCTATTTCTGTTTTATCATATAAAACTTATTTAAATTTCTTAAAAATGGGCCTAACTAATAAAAATTTACTTAGATCAAATGTTAAAATTTCCAGCGTTTCAGGGGAAACTTTAAAAATATTAGGTAAATCCACTTTTTATTTAAAAATAGGACATTAAATTACGTAATGAAATTTATATTCTTGAAGAAACTCAATTCCCTGGACAAATATTAATAGGTAGGGACATTCTAAAAAGATTAGGTAAAATAACTTTTGATTTTGAAGAGAACATTTTATATATAAATAATTACGAGCTCCCTATGGTTGAACAAAATTATAAAAAATCATATTGCTATAGCATTTCTAAAAAGGTAATCCCTGAAAACAAAGTAGTTTTGGATAAAAAGGTAATTTTACCTCCCCGTTCTTTCACTAAAACATATGGAATAGTAGATAGATCATGGAAGGATAAGAATATTGTTGTAGAACATAATTGTAGAATGGAAGGTATTAGAATAGGGAACAGCTTAGCAAATGTAAATAAAAATTTACAAGTACCTTTTACTGTAGCAAATTATCTCGACCATGAGGTCATACTAAACAAAAAGGAATTAATAGGAGATATTTATCATGCAGAAGAACAAGATATAGATGTGCCCAATATTATAAATAAAGAAAACTTATTTGATTTAACAAACTTAGATTTAAACAATCTTGATACTGCTCAACAGATAAAAATAATAGAAATATTAAATAAATAAAAAGATGCATTCGCCCAAACTCCTGATGATAAAAATGAAGTTATGGCAATGCCAAGAATAGACGAGATATTAACCTCTTTAGGTGGGCTAAAATACTTTTCTATCCTTGATAACATAAAAGGCTTCAATCAAATACTAATAAATCAGAGTGATAAACCTAAAGCTAGTTTCATAGGACCCGATAATAACTCCTATCAACATGTCAGAATGTGTTATAGACTCATAGGAGCACCTTCTACTTGGTGTCGAACCTTATCAATACTTTTCTCTAATATTTTAGGTAAATTTTGCCAGATTTATATGGATGACCTAATTCTTTATAGTAATACATTTGAAGATTATATACAAAATTTAGAGCAAATTATAAAAATATATCAAGATTCGGGGCTTAAACTTTCTCTTTAAAAATGTAAATTTGCACAAAACTCCGTCAAATATCTTGGCCATATTGTATCAGAAAAAGGTATCCAAATTGACCCTATTAAGGTACAAGGAATAAAAGACTATCAAAAACCTACCTGTGTTAAAGGAGTTAAAAGAATATTAGGAATGGAATAATATTATAGAAAATCTATTAAAAATCTTTCAGAAGTATGTGCCCCTCTCACCAACTTAACAAAGAAGTATGCAAAATTTATTTGGTCAGAATTGGAGGAACAAGCCTTTAATAAAATAAAAGTTACTTACTTCAGCTCCTATCCTTATATACCCTGATTATAACAAACCTTTTAAAATACTTCCAGATGCTTCTAATATAGCTATAGGTGCTGTTTTAACCCAAGAAGTTGATGGAATGGATAAACCTATTGCTTATTTTTCAAGGAAATTATCTCCTCCGGAACAAAATTATAGCACTACAGAAAAGGAAGCTTTGGCCCTGGTAAATTCTATTAAACATTTTGACTATTATTTATATGGACATAAATTTACAGCCATAGTAGATCACCAAGCATTAAGATATCTTTTCAAATTTAAACCAACTACACCCAGGATTGCTAGATGGGCATTATTATTATCAGAATTCGACTTCGACATCAAAGATAAAGCTGGACGAGAACATATTGTTGCAGATGCTCTCAGTAGAAGCATTCAAACTTTAAATGTAAGCCAAATTAACCTTGACCCCTCAATAATATTTAGCTCTGAAAACGTAAGAAAAGAACAATTAAATGATCTTAATTGGAGGAAATTGATAAATTACTTTGAGAAAAATAATCTGGAAGGAATCCCTAGAGATATAGACTTATTTAACTTCACAATGATAAATGACTGTCTGCACTATATTCAAAAGGATAAAAATAATAGACCTTATAATGAAACAATAGTTGTCCCATATTCTTTAATAACTGCTGCTATGAGTGTTGCTCATGATTCCCATCTAAATTTTCATTCTGGATTTATTAAAACCATAAAAAGAGCGGAGAGTCTTTTCTTTGGCCAAATATGTCACAAGACATAAAAGAATACGTAAATAATTGTTTGATTTTTCAAAAACTATCCCCTTATAAGGTAATTAAAGCCCCTCTTCAAAATTACGAATCCCCAAGTTCTCCTGGTATTTGGTTAGGCATAGACATAATGGGTCCTCTCCCTATTTCAGATAAAGGAAATACGTACATATTTGTTATCATCTGTCATTGTTTTATTCAAGCATACCCTATCCCAAATATAAAAAAGGAAACAATTGTAAATTGTTTAATAGATTATATTAATAAATTTTCAGCCCCGTTTCATATAACCTCAGATAATGGAACTCAATTTCATTCTTCCCTATTTAAAGATATATGTCAACTGTATAAAATTAAAACTCATTACACAACCTCTTTCCATCCCGCAAGTAACCATTATGTTGAAAGATCGAATAGAAGTATCAAGGTAGCATTATCATCTGCTTTAGAAGAAAATACACTTCATAAATGGGAAGATTATTTATCCTTTGTAATATAAGCACTTAATTCCTCCTTCCACTCGAGTATAAATGAGATACCCTTTTTTCTATTCTTCGGGAGAGACGCTTGTTTACCCCTCTCAGATATAATTAAAGAAACTAAGAAATTCTGTCCAGAAAGTACGAATTATAAAGAAGAGCCTATCCTTAATATGAAACAAGCTTATGCTAAAGCTTTAGAACACCATTAAAATTCTCAAACAAAACAAAGATTTAACAAGAACAAAAAAAAGTAACATTTGAGATATTGTGTTATAACAATATTGAACTGGAATTGGAAGTAAATTGAAGCCCAGATGGTTAGGTCCTTACAGAATTATTGAGAAACATTCTCCTGTAAATTATAAAATAAAACCCCTCTATGACGTTGATGGGGCGACTTCTTCTTCCTTTTCTGTCAATAGTGGTGTTCCTCAGGGTTCTGTCTTATCTCCTACTTTATTCCTACTTTTCATTAATGATCTTCTCACCTGCACATCTAACTCTATTCCACTCATATTGCCATGACTTCGACCCTCATTCTGTCAACTCATTTCAATTCTCTCCCCCTTTTACTTCTAGATTGCCTCTCGTTCTCATCTTTCCGATTCTATTTCTCGCTGATCTGGATAGAATCCGGGTGCGTCGTCTCAACCTTGTGAATTCAATTCTTTAAAAACTCAACTTCTTCAAATCTCCCTCTCTAAGACACCTTCTAACTTTCCTATCTCTTTCTATGATTCTTCCGTCTCTTCTGTGACAATATAAACATCCTTAGCCTTAACATAAACAAAAACAAATTGTCTTGAAACCTCCAACATCACAAACGTCTAAGGGCGCCTCAAAAGAAAATGGGAGTTCTGTTTAGGCACTGCGAGACTTTTTTCCTCTCCACAGTTACTCCATATACAAGGGCCTCATCCGCCTTGTAGGAGTACTGCTCTCATATCTGGGCTCTGGTTTCACCCCGCTTTTAGACAAGGTCGAGTTAAATGCCAAAAAGGCTCATAAACTGTCCCGTATTTTAAAATTTACTTGACCATTTATCTTTGAGACGCATGTTGGTGCTTTAATCTCTTTTCTATAGATCTAGCGGCAAGTGCAGAGTTTCCCACTCGCGTCCACCTCCTTAAGACGCCCTCGTGCACAAGGTGCTGTATCGCCATGAGTTTTGTGTTGATATTAGCAACCCAGGACTAGTTCGTGTGGCCTCCTTCTTGCCTGCCCACCTGTTCTGTTGAATCTCTTCATCTTCTGTGTTCCTACTCAATTTAATCTCCCTCACTTTTAAAGCCGCGTCTGTGCTCATCTGCGGATGAAATTTTGTGATAGTTTGTGATTTTAACACCCCCTCCTTGAATAGGGCCTGCCCGTGAGTGGTGGTAGTCTGTAAAAAAAAAAAAAAAAAAAAAAAAAAAAAAAAAAAAAAAAAAAAAAAGAATCGAATTGGTTCATGTAAATCGAATAAAAAGGTGCAACTCCCCTTATTTGAATTATGAAGACGATGTACCAGGTATTAACGACGATGTGATATAGTTAATGATTCAATAAACGATGAGGTTAGTGAGAGTGATTCAGAAGATAAATTTTTCATGTTAAAATTCTAATTATAATAATTAGAATACATAATAGAATAATAAAGTATCTATATATTATAATAATTAATTAACAATAATAATAAGTTCATTGGATTTATTTAAATCACAAGGCCTGATTAACAAATTATTGAAAGGTAATACAAAAAAAAACCTATTGAGACAGAAATTATATTATTATTATTGATATTGTTTTATATTATGTATATTAACAATTTCTAAAAAAACATTAATCCATTTATGAGATAGAGACTTGTTGTTGAAGAGTACTCGTTAAATTGTTGTTTTAAGAATTTGTTTAAAGAGATTTCGCAATCTCTTGTTAGCATTTCGTTTTAAGGTTTTGGTATTGTGCAACAGAAAATTGGGTTGGACTTTTAACAATGTTGCTCCACTGCGCCTGCGGCTTAATATTCCTTCATATTTTATTTCGTTTCATTTCACGCTTATAAACCTTTTTAATAGCGAGGGGAATTTTTAAGTCAAGCATTGCAAGATTCTTTTTGAACTAATTAAATATTTGAATAGGCATTTCTTGGCCTGTTAATCTACAGTTATTCACAAATGGTAAAGAGTACAAAATATCTGACAAAATAATTAAGGAAAGCTACTTCACAAGCGACACAATTCATATAAAATTTATAAATCTATATGCAAGTAATCGCGCTAGTTTTATGATGAACGAAATCCTCCAAATTCTCTACAAAATGTTTAAAAGATCAGTTTTTAGATATGTAGTAGCTTTCGAAGATGAAAATCGTAGGACTTTTAAGATCAAAAAACTTCAAGATTTCAGAGAATTCGAAAGAATGGTTAGACAATCCACCTGGTGGAAACTCATACTGGATAAAAGCACTTTAGATGAAACATCTAAAATAGTTCTTAATGAGAAACCAAAGAAAAACAAAAATAAAGTATAGAAACGTTTTTACTGTAAGAAGAAACTATCTTGCAAACCAGCCACTTCTGTTAAAGTTGACTTACTCAAAGAAGTTCACCAAACAGTTAATGAAAATATTCCACTCAAGAAGATCACCTCAAGTAGTCCACCACCGTCTAAAAAGACCAAACTTCAGCAAAGATTCAAGAATATTTTTGGTTCAGACTCACCCCCTCAGGAATCAAATGTTAATTTAATTGTTGTACCCTTGCTTCCCACTTCTTCATCCGATAAATCTACTTGTAATTCTTCTTCCACTGTTTCTTCTTCCTCCTTTCCTTCTTCTTCTTCTTCTTCTTCTTCTTCTTCTTCTTCTTCTTCTTCTTCTTCTTCTCCTCCTCCTCCTTCCTCTTCCAGTTCTACTTCTTCTTATTCCATTTCCAAATCTTCATCTTCTCCTAAGACTTCTAAGTCTAAATCTTCTCGCTCTTCATCTTTTCCTAAGACTTCTAAGTCTAAATCTTCTCGCTCTACATCTTCTCCTAAGACTTCTAAGTCTAAATCTTCTCGCTCTTCATCTTCTCCTAAGACTTCTAAGTCTAAATCCTCTCACTCTCCCTCCAATTATTCTTCATTTAAATCTTTATCTTCTTCGGTTCATTCTAAAACTAAAGGTGAGATTCCAAAATTTAATAAAATATCTACTCCCCCTTCCTATACCTTGTTTTCAATTCTTAAGGAAGATTTGAAATTGACTCCAAGTCCGTGTAAAGGTCCCAATCAGTTGTTAAAGAATCTGAGAATTAAAAATTAGCTTCTTATCTATTTAGTTGATATCATTTTGTACATATTTTTTTTTCTTGACAAAAAATGCTAAAATTAAGATTTAACTCCTTAATATTAAGTTGACTTGACCTATTTATTTTAAGCTCTTTTTAAAAATATTAAAACGCTTGATAATATGGAGGGCAGTGTATAATTTTAAATATTCCCTTCACAATTTAATATTTTTTTAATTTAAATTATCGTTTTCTTTTTTAAAAAGGTCCAAACTTTTTTTAATTTAGTTACCCCTCTTAATTATATCTTCTTCTATTTGAATATATATTTTATATCAATTATTTTTATTTATCATTATGATTACGTTATAAGTATTTATTTTTTATTTAATTTAATTCTATTTATAAATTTCCTTGATTTCTCCCCTTTCGTTAATATCCCTTCTTGTTAGTTTTTGATCATTTTACTTAAATCACCTTCTATATATTAGACTATAATTTAATGGTATAAACTATAATTTCATAATTAATAATAATAATAATAAATGACTTAAAATAATTATTATATATTTGCCTTATATTTATATTTCTAATAATTATATTTTTTTTAAGTATCCAGAATTGTTGATTGTTTACTCAATCTTGGAAATATTACTGGAACATGTCAAAATTTCAATGGATAAAGTAAACTTTTCTATAAGCAAATCACGTTTTGCCGTATTTCAGAAGAATACATGGAAAAGGACACTTTAAATGTTTTATATATGTAAATTATATATATTGTTAATTTATTAAATAGTTAAAAACTTTACTAAGCCATATTTACGAATATAAGTATTGCAGTTTCGAATTGCTTACCGAATCTTGGAAATATTACTGGAACATGTCAGAACTTCAATGAATAAAGTTAACTCTTCTATAAGCAAATCATGTTTTGCCTTATTTCAGAATAATTGCATGGAAAAGGACACTTTAAATGTTTTATATCTGTAAATTATATATATTATTAATTTATTAAATAGTTAAAAACAGTTACTAAGCCCTATTTGTAAATATAAATATATTTATATATATAAATATATACTTTTATATTTTAGTTACCCCTAATTTTAAGACAAATGTAGTTAATATTAATTTTATATTTTAAGTTAGCAAATTTTTTTTCATTTAATGATTGTATTGTTAATAAAATATTTTGTATGACATTTATAAGATAATTATTGATTACAAGAAAAGCAGTTATATATAGGTTGATTTCCAGCCAATATTTGGTCTAGCCAAGAAACTAAAAGAAAAGTCTAGCTTTTCATATTTGAGGTCTAGCCTTAGATATTTTTGGTTGAAGAGTATTGTGGTCTAGCCACAAGCTTATAATCAGTCTAGCTGATTATTAGGTACTATCAGTCTAGCTGAAAGATCTAGCCTAGCTATCACGAACTTGGAAGGCCTAGCCGACCGCAACGTTGAGTCTAGCTCAACGAAGGTACTGTCAGTCTAGCTGACAGATCTGGTCTAGCCAGATACACCTGTATTAGTCTAGCTAATACAAACTTTGGAAGGCCTAGCCGACCGCAACGTTGAGTCTAGCTCAACGAAGGTACTGTCAGTCTAGCTGAAATCTGGTTTAGCCAGATATCCCTGTATTAGTCTAGCTAATACAAATTTGGAAGGCCTAGCCATCCACAACAATTGAGTCTAGCTCAATTTTCTGTCTGTTAAGTCTAACTTGACGGATTTTTCAGCTTGGATGTGATTGGATTATTAGTCTAGCTAATATGTATCCGATTGTGAGAACGCCGCAATTCTCCACATATTGCGAAGACAATGATCTTAAACTGGACCTACTGTTTTCTTTAAATCTTAATGTTATGATAGTGTGTTAATAAACAAAAACCTTTTATTATTCTTTAATTTTAACTTAATAACAACCATAAAATTATAATTTTATTGACGAAATTGTCAAAGTTACAAAGTTTAATGTCCCAGAAAAGTCAAATAATATTTATGAGAAAAAACTTCAGCTTGTTAAGACAGCAGAGTAATATTTTTCAATGATTTACACCAATAGGATCGTTGACTTCTCCCATTCCTCAAATATCTTTCAATATAATATATTATAATATATATATATATAGATTATATAATATATAATATATATATATATATATATAATATATATGAAATATTAAAATTATTTAAAACTTTAATTTGTTACTTTATATATATATAGCGCATCTGAACTCGTCTGTAAAAAATTGGCGCATGGGATGCAAAGTAAAACCGATGTATCTAAACATCAAATTTGTATCCAAAACAACTTTTAATTATTATTAGCTTACTAACCATACAGAGCTATTTGATTTTAAAAAAAAAGGAAATAAAATTATTTTATGTTTTCAGATCTTTAAGTAAAATCCATTTGTTTTGCAAAATTAAATCAAAAGCACTTTATTAAAAATTTTAAGTCTAACCTCTTAAACTTTTGATAACTTAATAAATGATCAACAGATTTAATCAGTGTCAAAAGGTTCATCGATTCACACTGTAGGGTTAAGAAATTTTTTTTTTTTGCATAACTAATAATATTAATACGTATATATATATATATATATATATTAATAATATATAATATATATATATTATATAATATCATGATATATATATATAATATATATATGTAAAATATATATAATATTAGGTGTCCAACTTATTATTAGAACAGGTAAAAAAACATTTTCAGTTTTGAAAAGTGCCGGACGAATTTGTTCCTTTGATATTTGATAGTTACTCACCAAATTCTTAGCTAAACTCTAAGTTGTAAACAGTGCGGCTTCGTCCTTAAAATTTAGGAGTGGATCAGCCAAAAAAATGACTAGGTGTGCTAATAAGTGACTGTTTGAATTTTACTCTGTCAGTGTTAAAAGTAGTGACTTTCTAAATATAAGTGAAGATAATTAGTTACGTTTTTACTTGTTTTCAATATGGCAAAGGCTTTACGCCAAGAAGTTTATTTGATCGGACATTACTCGTATCAAATAACAAGGAGCAAATTATACCATCGAAAGAGTTTACGCGTGTTATTTTACAACATGCGCGTTGGCAAACAATTTTAATGATAGTGCAACTCTTGTTGTTGAAGAATGTGTAATATTTTGGAAGAAAGCAAGAATCCCTACCCAAGAACCTCATAAATGTAAAGGTAAATCGAAAGCTTTATATAATACATGACAGAAGTTGGTAAAGGACAAAAAAAATCTAGCGATATTATCCTAAAGAAACGACAAGATTTTTCTAATTCTTTGGAAGATCTTTTTGACATTCGATTTTTCTAATTCTTTGGAAGATCTTTTGGACATAGCACATCAGAATGCGTTGCAAATGATCAGTTTCGAAGATAGACAATTTTTAAGAAAACAGCGTGAACAGGTTCAATGTGTGGCGTCGATAGAAATTTAGATGCTATTGAGAAACTTAAATTAAAAAGACTAGAAAAAGAAGAAAGAAAGCAAAAATTCTTAAATGAACCATCTACTTCGGCCGACGTTTCAGAATGTAAGTAAAATTATTATATTATATGCTGTTTTGTAATTACAATTTAAAGAATAAAGAATATTAAACATAATTTTTGTTTTAATTGTAGTGCAAGTATTATAGCTCAATTCATAATTGGAAGAGAAAATAGCGTAAGAACTCAGAAGAAAACCAGAACGTTTATCTTCCAATGAAACAAAGAAAAAGAGCTAGAATTATTAAGAGGACTCCTCGATTAGCAGCCGCCTTAGATAAATGTCAAGTTAGTAAGAGATTCTGTGCATTTAAATATGCGTTCAGTGGAAAACTTCTTAATCCTATCACTTCGAAAACGTTCACAGATACATGGAAAGAAAAAAATTTTGCTCTATTGATGCACAATTTTTAACCATTCAATGGGATACGAAATTGTTGCAAGATATATAAACCTGTTGAAAGACTGGCCATAATTGTTACTGGGGCTAATGTGGAACAGTTACTAGTGTCCCTATTACCAGCAGCACCGATGCCGAAATGGCTCAGCATATATAAAAAACATTGGAGAATTGAATTTGGTAAGAAAATTCAATCATTTGTTTTTATAACAATACCATTAAAAACATGGCAGAATTAAAGGTGCTTGTGCGCTATTAGAATAAAAATTGGAAAAAATTAATCATAATAGGTATCACATTTTTGAAATATTTTGGCAGCAGTATTTTGCAAAAAGCAAAATTTGTTGTCCCCGGCCCTCACATCCCACTATTCAAAAAATTCTAGAAAGCTGGCTAAAAATTAATGTTTCTGAATTTAATTCAGGTGTGAGAACAAGAAATCAAAACAAATGATTGGCGTTGAGCTAAACTATCTCTAAACAAGTATGAACGATGCAGTTTTCTGAAACATTTCCCATAAGATTATAAAATATTATAATAACACTCCCGAGCCCGATAAAACTGATTTCGAAAACGGTTTTCACAGAACATAAAAGAAATTTGCTCTATTGGATGCACAATTATAACTATCACTGGGATACGAAATTGTTTCAAGATTTAAGTGGTAAACCTGTTGAAAGACTGGCCATAATTGTTACTGGAGCTAATGTGGAACAGTTACTAGGTGTCCCTGATTTACCAGCAGCTACCGGTGCCGAAATGGCCTCAGCGATATATAAAACATTGGAGAATTGGAATTTAGTAGAGAAAGTTCAATCATTTTGTTTTGATAACAATCCATCAAATACAGGCAGAATTAAAGGTGCTTGTGCGCTATTAGAATAAAAATTGGAAATTATTTATATTTAGGTAGCCGTCATCACATTTTTGAAATTATTTTGGCAGCAGTATTTGCAAAAAGCAAATTTGTTGTCCCCGGCCCTCACATCCCACTATTCAAAAAATTCTAGAAAGCTGGTCTAAAATTAATGTTCTGAATTTAATTCCAGGTGTTGAGAACCAAGAAATCAAACAAATGATTGGGGTTGAGGCTGAAACTATCCTAAACAGTATGAACGATGCAGTTTCTGAAACATTTCCTCGAGAAGATTATAAATTTATTAATAGACACTCCCGAGCCCGATACTGATTCGGAATATATTCCGTCTGACCTCGAATCCGTAGAGACACAGCCAAGAGTGGAAACACCACCACCACCATCTCGGGTGACTACTTCAAAACACCTACAACAATCAGCTGCTGCCTCTTTCAGGAAAAAATCTTATAAAGAAAACGAATATCCAAGAACAAGGAAAGAATTAGAAAAAATCTACGCAAAAAAGAAAAAAGAACTTTATAAAAAAATAAAAAAATATGAAAAGGGAATATAAAAAAAGAAGAAAAAAGAGCTTTTAAAGAGTTTGACAAAAGACAAAGAAGATTGAAAATGCAGAAAGAAAATGGATTGGTCAAAGAATCAGATAAATCAAAATCATCAGATGAGATTCAAGTATCATCAAATCAACTATCAAGAAATATATATAAGTGCCATTTATGTGATAAACAAGCCACAAGAGTAAACCAACACTTAAATAGAGCTCACAAATATTTAATAAATGAGGAGCATAAATTCATGAGAAAGATAATACTGGGAAATGTGGTAGGTTGCCACGTAATCAAATCAACAAAAATAAATCGTATCTTTAAACCTGTGCCAATCTTAACAGACGAAGAAAAAAGTTTAAAAAGAAAATTAGGCCTTGTAAAAGAAGAAATTGAACAAACCAAAGACTGCCATGATAGCAGACAAATGCTGAAGATGGTCTATACTAAATACTGCATGTTAATTACCGAAGCATCAAAAGCCTTTTAATGTACACAATTTAGATCCCATTACTCCAAAAAGATATCAATTACAAAAAAAACAAACTCAGAAAAGCTGAATAAATTTGTTTAAAAAATTTTTGAAAAAAAAAAATTAAAGTAGAAAAAATCTGCATATGAACATTGCGCTTATTAGACGCAGAAGAATATATATATTATATATATTATTATATATATATATATATAATATATATAATAATATATAATATATATATATAATATATATATATATATATATATATATTAATATATATAATATATATATATATAATAATATATATATTAATACTGTTTATTAAAAGGTTGAGTGATAATATATATATATATATAATATAGTATATATATATATATAATATATTATATATATATATATTATATATATTATATATATATAATATATATATATATATATATTTAGAACAAAATTTAAACTTAACAGGAAGAAAAAGACTCACTTGCTTGCAGTGAAATGCTACGTAAAATACTGGATCCATGCTACAGAGCAATATCTGCACCACTAAATAATAAAATTCCTACGGGAATTAGATCAATATAAGCAAGTTAACGAAAATGTTGCTAATGGCCTGGTAAATTTGTCAATAATTATATTATTTAGTGTAAAAATGCATTTCACTTTTAGACTTGGTTACAGAAGAGACAAAACTAAAAATTGCACAAAAAATGTGAAGAAAGAAGTAAATTAGAAAATAAATGATAATGAAATGCAAGATAATAATCGCTCCTTGGTAATTTACCCTCGCGACTACCTGCGGACGTTTTTCGTCCGTATGCTTTTATCTTAAAAATTTTGAAAAAATTTTCGTATTTTTTTACTCTTTTTTTCTTTCCTTCCAGTATTCTCAGAAAATGTTCAAGAAGATGTTGATTAATTTTGGTGATTCTGGGAAAAAACAAAAAAAGTTATTGGGGTCAAAGTTGAAACGGACGCAAAAAGTCCGTAGCGTAGTCGCGCGTGGGTAACCAAATTGACATTTCGCTGCGGACGTTTTTCGTCCGCATGCTTTTTTTTTTTAACAAAGCCTAAAAAAGGGTCGTTTAATTTCAGTATTTGATAAATACTGTAGTAAAACAATATAATTTATTTATTTTTAAGTTTTTTATTAATTTTTTGATTGAATTTTTTTACTTATAAATATCTTTTTTTTTCAGATTTGCAAGAATTTTAATAATGTTATTTCAATTTTGTTCGCAAAATATTGTATTGTTGTCTTTTTGGCAAATTTTTATAATTTTATTTCAATTTTGTTCGCAAAATATTGTATTATTTTTTTAACAACAAAAACATGGCCCCAAAGAGACTGGTAAGCATTATTTACAAATTTTTAAAAAATAAACATTTTTACATCTTGAGAACTATGTTTTTTTAGTTATATTTTTATGATGTACATGACTTGTGATTTATTTGCAGTTACTTGAATCGTCATCATCTGATGAGGAGGGAGGTCAACGCACGAGCACGCCTTTCAAACCCGGCGCCCCCATTATTGGCAGTTCTTCTTCTGCAACATCCATTTTGGAGAGACACCGTTATGTAAGTATTTGATATAATGTACTCTAAACGTTTCTATTGCATTCACTTCCATTTACAAAGGTATTTATAAAACCTTTCTCTTTCAGGTTAAAACAACGAGTACGGGCGGCGTATCTCAACCGTCTACGTCGGGCGTATCAAGTGGTGAAAAAAAGTCACTGAAGCAGAGGAAGAAGAGGAGGAGGCATGGGGAGACCACAATCGACGAGCTGTTGAATGTTTCTTTCATTAAATCTCCAAGAAGATCTACCCCTGCAGCTTCTAAATCTTCGAAAAATGAGATGCTTAGACGCGATTTTGTAAGTATTTGATATAAAATGTACTCTAAACGTTTCTATTGCATTCACTTCCTTACAAAGGTATTTATAAAACCTTTCTCTTTCAGGATAGTGCGGACGTGGTTCAACCCTCTACGTCTGGGGAATCAACAGTACGTCGGTCTCTTAGAAAGCTTCGTCTAGGAGATTCATCTATTGACGATGCATTTGATGATTCCGACGTTGACCCCAATTATATCCAAAGCTCATCCTGTGATGAAAGTTCATCAGATGTCGATGACTGTGATGAACGCATTTATGTACTGGCAGAGGAAATGGAAGTGGAGGAAGAGGACCCTGCACCTGCCACTGCCCCTGCCGCTGCCCCTGCACCTGCCCCTGTCGCTCCTTCAGCTCCTGCTTCTACCCCTATCGCTCCTTCTGCCCCTGTCGCTCGCGCTCGCCCTGCTCCTGGTACTTGTTATACCGCCACAAGTGGATATAAGTGGTCCACCCTAGAACCACGAGCCTCTAGAACAAGTGCCAGGAATCTAATAAGAGTTGAATCAAAATTCAATGGGAAAGCTGCTGAAGCTTCAACGGTCCTGGAATGTTTTGATGCTTATTTCCAGGACCATGTTGTTGAGCATATTGTAAAATATACAAACGAATTCGCACAAGATTTCATTTATGAAAAGCAAGTAAAGGATGAAAATCTTTATAGGGCCACCGACATGGGAATTACGCGCTTTCCTGGGTATTCTTATAGCTATGGGGGCGTTTAATGACACCAAACAGGATTTAGAGCGACTTTTCAACGAAAACTGTGGGAAAAGTTACTATAGGGCCGGAATGTCCTTGAGGAGATTCAACTCTTCTCCGGTTTGATGACAGGAGAGCTAGGAAGGAGAGAGAAGCAGAAAGGCAAGTCAACCCTGATAAGGTTGAAGCCCTACGGGAAGTGTTTGAAATGATCAACATCATTTTAGAACAAAATTATACCCCTGGCCCTTTACTTTGCATAGACGAAATGTTATGTTTATTCAGGGGAAACGCAGCATTTCGTCTGTATATAAAATCGAAACCAGGTAAATATGGTTTGTTGATCAGAATGCTATCTGATTGCGAAACAAAAATGATTTTGCAACTGTTGCCATATGGTGGTAAAGTGGGTGACGAACCAGCTAAAACGCCTGAGGAGTCCGTTGTTCATCTCTTGAGACCCTACTATAAGTCCAACAGAAATGTTACAACGGATAGGCTATATACGTCGATCCCACTTGCCACACAGCTGTACAAGGAAGGGCTAACCCTGGTTGGCACCCTCAACCAAAGACGAAGACATCTTCCCAATGAGCTGAAGGAAACTTCTGGCTGAGATTTATATTCAACAAAGTTTGTTATGGCGGAGAAAGCTCCTTCAGGAGAGGACACTGCACCAATCCTGCTGGCTTCATATATAGCCAAGCAGAAGCCAGTAAAGAACGTCCTAATGCTTTCTTCGATGCATAGCAAATTTTCAATCCCTGCAACCTACAGAGGGAGAGATCCCTCAAAAAGCGCCAAAAGTGATGAATCTACAATTCAACGATGTGTTGCAGTGATACGGACGACCAATATAGCCGAAATATTGTTGCAGAAAGGGCCCGTCCGTTGGACCATGTCATGGTTCATATTCCTTTAGACATCTGCACAGAATGCATATCTCCTCATTCCATCAGATCCAAACATAGCTGAGGACTTGCAGAAAAGAAAACATTGCATTCGAATAAACTTCTATGAAACATTAGCAACAGAACTTATAAGACCACATGCCATCCGGAGATTCGAAAAGAATAAAAGCCTCAGCTTGCTGATAAAGGGATCTATAATGACACTTTACCCAGAGGTACGACCTCCAACCACCACCACAGCAGGTTAATATCCCTCCTGGGGACAGGCTTCGAAGACTGTGCGCAAAATGCCAGAGGGATGGGATAAAGCCTGCCCCGAAAGTGTCAAAGGTATGCATTCTGTGTGGGGCTTACCTTTGCAAGAAACATTATACAGAGGAGGTCAAGTGCTCAGGGGTGTGCTGCAATCTATAATATTATAATAATATAATATATTATTTTTTTTGTTTTCATATATAAAAGGAAAAATATTTTAGATATTATTATTTTTTACATAAATATGTATATTCTTCTTGCATAAAACTTTGTTTTGTATTGCTGTCCTTATTCTGATTTATTCCATTTTGAAGTTGTTATCTGTAAAAAATAAAAAATAAAAATATACAAAAATACGCATTTTTAAAGACCTATAAAATTTCAACCACTGTATTTTAGGCTTTATTCGTATAATATTACGAATATGTCGAATCTAAAATAAAACTACCAAATATGAAACATTACAAGTTTATACTGCTTTTAAGCAATACTAGAGTAATTATGAAATCACTTTTTTAAATATACAAGCAATTTTAAAAAAAAATTTAAAATAGTTTTAGCCAACATTTTAAAATAATGCTCAAAACAACTCAGAAAGACCTAATTAACAATGGCATGCTAAAAGTAACAAAAAAAACAAACAAAAAAAACGAAATTTTTAACAAAAGTTTGAGCGGACTTTTACGTCCGCAGCTAGCTGCGCGTATGATCACGCAAAAACTCCCAACGTAGTCGCGAGGTTAAAAAACTCACTGAGAAAGAAGTTCCAATTTCTGCGATACTCTGATGAGAAGATTTTGCTGAAACTAGCTAGTAAAAATTCTTGGCATTACATAGGCTTGAAATTTTTGGCACTTACATCCATCCAAGTGGATTAACTCAAACGAATATCAACGAGGAAAGCTTCTTTTGAAGGAATTGAAGGTGGTGAATGATCCGGCCGAAAGAGGTATCAAATTAATTCTGATTTCAACGACAAAGCTACAATGGATGAGGAACAAAAGCAATATTTAGTGAAGGTAACTTATATTTCTATTTTTTTTCGGGAATTTTATATTAATAAATTTATAAATACATTTGATTTTTTAATTGTTACAGATAGTACAAGAATATCGTCGAAAATATCCTAAGCCAACTAGAGAAGTCTTACAAAAAACATTTACATCGCAAGTGTAGCTTTTCGTTATAATGTCTGTTTTAATATTATGATGATATGCATTTGAAACAAAGGTATTCAGTATTTAAATATTAAAATTATGCTTATCTAACATTAAAATAAAATAGTCACTAAATCTGAGCCCCATATTATTATCCAAAATATAATTTACGTAAGTAAGCTGAATGAAAATGCTATAAGTTTTGATACTTAAAAAAGTAAGGCAAGAGCGCTACGTCTTATTATTATTATATTGAGCTAAAATTTCATGGGAATTACTTTTAGATATAGTGTAACAAAATTACACCCGGCACTACCCTCTACAAACAAATTGAAAAATAAGTGGCACCCTAATATAATATATATATATATATATATATATATATATATATATATATATATATATATATATATATATATATATATATTAATATATATATATAATATAATATATATACATATATTAAGTTATATATATATATATATAATATATATATATATACTTATGTTGTTGCCACAAAAATGCCAAATATCCTTCGTAATAGAAAATTAAAAGAAAAGAAATTTGATTAAAATCCCTTTCATGAACTTTCGCCTGTCCTTCAGGATCAAAGTAACTTCATCACAGTCCTTTATTTGGACTTACAAATATAAAAAAAAATCCTTGCAAAGGTTAAATTAGATCTGACTTTTTAAACTGATTTTTCCTATATTTCAACAATTGACATTGTGAGTAATTTAACCATTAAGAATTCCCCCCATGTATAAATTCTCTATTGAAAAGAAATATCACATTTTAAAGAATAAATGCAGACTATGAAACACTGGAATTTAAATTATAGAACATTCAAAATTGGTTGCTTACACAGTATGACAAAATATTTGAAACGTTTTCATAAGATCTAAGCAAAAAGATTTTTTTTTTTTAGATTGTCACAACCACTCACGGGAAGAGTCCTAATCAAGGTAGGTATTATTATTAATACATCATTATCAACTACCAAATGTTCTCCATTTATTTATATTAATTCTTCTAACTGGAAACCCAATTTCTCAATCTATCTATCTTTTTCTTGCTTGTTCTTTGAACAAATAAATATTGGTATTCCTGGAAAGAATAGAGCCATACTTCTGTTCCTTTGAAAATGTTATTACATTTTTTTAGATACTGCAAATGATCTAGTCACTTGCAGAAATTCTTATGGGGTTTCCGGAATCTTTGAGTCCTTAATAACTTCTGTCAATGACGATAACTCCACCTCTAACATCAGGTTTTCGTACATTTTCCAAAAGATTGTAAAATTTCAATTAGGACCACAGCTGAAAAAAAATGATACCTTATCGTCAATCATTATTATGCTTAATGTAATAGTAGCAGTAAACAGTATGTTATTTGCCTAAATAATTTTACTTACAACTTAACACATTTTACAAAATGAGTAACGGATTTCTGAGATTAAAAATGGCCAAGAATTATGAAGATGAAAAGAAAAAAGCCTTCGCTTTTAATATATAATATATAGATATATATATATTATATATATAATATTATATATAATATTAATATAATATATATTATAATATAGTATATATAATATATATAATATATATATATATATATATGTAGTTGACCAGTTTCTACGGGTGTTACCATTGGCATTTGTCTTTTCCAGATTGTGTGCTCATCTCAGTGACAACGGTTGCAGTGATGTTTGGTGTCAAAAGGACGAGCTAGAAAACCTGGCCTTCTTCTTTCAAATAATCGCTATATAGATTGAGCGTGCCAAACGTTAGTATATTATAACTAGAATATACATGACATATATTTACATATATTTATGAATTAGCTATTCCAAGTTACTTTCTTATTTGATCTCAAATATGTATAACAAGTATTATACCTTATATTAGTAAAATTTTAGTAGCATTAATTATCATAATCTGATATTTGGCTCTATTCTGCTACTTAAATCTGGCCTTCAAAGATCCCCTCAATAGAGTAAGAGGATCAAGCTTTTTATTCTTTTTGTATTATTTTTGTAATACATTGGTATGATAACCTATTTAGTATTTTACACGACTATTATAACTATGTTTTTCGTATGGATAAAGTTTGGAATCAAATCTCTGATCGTATCGCGGATTTTACATCGTGGGCTGCATTGTTTATCGGGGGCTCGCGCTCGTGTCGCGCGACCGTTCAAGCCCAGCTTAATTAATCTAAAGTCTTCGATTTTATCTTGATATCTACAGATTTTTTAACCTGCCGTCGTAATATCCGGTTCAATTTACTCAATCTTCGTCAACCAGGGCAGCTGTAGCATCATAATCTTCCGCTACAGGACATAAGTTTGCCAATATCGCTGAATTATAATTATATCAATCAATTATTTACTAAAAAACTGATGTAATAAAAAATAAACTAATTTTCCCAGTCAAATCTAAACGGGAGTCCGCAACCCCCCCCCGCACCTGGGGTGCTGGAATAATAATATAGCTTCAGCACCAAAAACAACCTATAAATTTTTTTTAGATAAAGGCATTACTTGCTATAGGCATATGAGACTATCATTATCCATAAATTATACGAAAACATTATATACAAACATTATTATACATTTCATATAATAAATTAAGATGTGTCTCTATATCATATTAACACGTATAAACACACATACACAACATCAATATATATAATTAATATATTATAATTATAATATATATATATATATTATAATATATAGATAATATAATATATATAATATATATAATATATATATATATAATATAATATAATATATTATATATATATATATAATATATATGCCTATGATGATATCTACTGAGAGAGACTTGTATATATAATGGAAAACCCCATCATACAAATTATGGGCATTTGCATAAGAAAGAATTTTTGTACCGTCTCAAATGTGATATGTTGGTAGAGCTTTTAATGATAAAAATTAGTTAAACTTCTTAGAAAACCAAAGAGTGAACATAAAAGAATCGTACTCCTTTTCCGTTATCAAAACTCTACATTTTCGAAAAAATGGCGAACCCCAAAAACAAAATATATTTATATGATAAATGAATACTAAAAAAAGTAGCAATTCTACAGAATTCAAGAAGAAGAAATGCTGTCATAGAAAGAAAACATAAGTTTGCCTCAGAATGATAATAATACAAAACATTTTTGATAACATTATAAATAAAAGATAATTATAAGGAATTAGTCAGTCGCTACGCTTTCCATTAACAGAACTGCTTTCAGAATTTGTCGATGAACGCAATAATTCAACACAGTGATTCTGAATAATCAGAAAGTGAGCTAAAAACATTTCTCATATCATAATTATATCAGAATAGGTTACAAATATTAAAGAAATTTTTTATTCTAATATAGCCATGAATAATGTGAAATTTACTGAATTATAAAACGGAAATACGCAATAGATGTTCTGCTAGAACTTTAGTATTTTTCATTTGCAACTTCAAGTCTATTAATGATACTCGGCCATTCAATATAACTATCATGAACATATACTTACATAGATCTATCCCTATTGAGTTAGGTAGTAGAAAGTAATTGCTGCACACATCGATTATTCCTGCGATATCGTAGAAGACATCATATGAGACTAGTGGTAGTTATTAGCTTGGTCATGCCCATCTATCACACTTATTATAATTATTTTGCCAGAATGCTATAATGCATGACTCAGTAGAAAATCTTGTAGGTGAGTATTCTGCTTATTATTAACATCCAAGCAAGACAAAGTTAAGCCCAATGAGAGAATAGCTCACAGTACTCTTAACAAAATTTAAGATACAACTACTTTACTTTACAAAACCAAACGCCAGGGTGAGGCTTTCTTTAATGTGAGGAAGAGAAACCAGAAAAAATACCATATTTTCTAAGAAATAGTTTCCTAACATAGAACAGATTTCGTGCGATGTTATATATAATGTACTAAAGCAATATGAACCTCAAAACAAATGGTGTTTGGAATTATATGAGGGAAAAAAAACGGAAAACTTATAAGATGCATACGAGGGAAAATAATTTAATGAACAGTTTGGACGAGATGTTGGTTTCTATTACTTTATATATATTATAATAATAATATATAATATATATATACATATATATATATATATATAATATAATATATATATATATTATATATATATTATATATATATTGTGAAATTTACATTTGTTTTCTACTCATATATACTAGTAAAATCAATTAATAATAGGTTTATGTCTACTGAAGTATGTAGGGAAGAAGTAGATTTTCCAAAACCTCTATTTTCATTGAAGTTTTTGTTTTAATTAAAACGTCATGTTTTTATATAAATTTATATAGTGTATTTAACCCTATAAATATGTCAGAGCATTTATGTGTTACTATTCTATTATGAAAACCTTGAATTTCCTTCAAATTATAATTATATAACTATAATATATATATATATATTAATATATAATATTTTAATATAGATATATATATATATATATATATATATATATTAATTATATATTATATATATATATATATATATATATATATATTAATATATAATTAATTTATATTAATATAGTATATATATATATGAGAAAACTTAAGAGCTTACTTAGTTTAGTAGGTGAGCTCCTTTTCTAGAAAATATCTATTTATTCTCATATTGTATCAATCTCCTCTTACCTGTAAGACTCCACGATCTGCCTCACTTTTAGAGATATCAATTATATATATATTAGTTTGAGGTATATTAAGGCTCTATGCGTTTAGTTTTTTCCTTATCCTTTTAGATTATCTTTGAAAATTGAGTGCCCTGCCACGAGTTGAGAGGTTTAACATTCGGTAATATATAGATATATAGAATATATAAAAGATAATATTTATAGATATATATATATGAATTATATATAGTGATTAAAATAAAATTAAAATAAACGAATAAATTTTTTTATTATAATATATAGGAAAATATATTTACTATATGTGAGAATCCTTTATTTAAGTTTAAAGTATAGTAGTATAAAGAAGAATTGCTGGAAAATATCTGATAGTATATATATATTACACAAATATATATATATAAGTTAGCGCAAGACTAATAATGTAACGTCAATTCATTCTTACCGACAATCGTTGTTATATTATAAAATTTTATTTTCATTGAAATATATTATTATGGACAACGCGCGGTTAGTTTTGAGCGACATTTTTTTTGGTATGTGAATTTTGAGAACATGTAAGTGCCTTTTGCTTAAGACTACTATATTTTGTCAGAATACTATCATGATAGTCTTTGAATGAGTTTTCTAATTTCTTGTTCCACTAATAAGACGATTTCCATCTGATGTATTTATACCTTATATTATTTCTATTGTGTTTAGATTATTATACCTCCAATATCAAAAAATTTCCTTATAAATATAATAGAGGTTTTGAAAAGCCTCGAGCTTTTAAACATTATAATACGCTTTGTAAAAAGCTGTTGTTATAAACATACAACCATAAACCATACATAATACTATACGTCAAAACACTCATTTAACAACTTCAAATATGCTAGTCCTTTTAGGAAATATGTATCTATAAGTATGACGGGTAGAAGAAGACATTAATGCCCTCAGTTCACTATTATAGCGCGATATATTCGCTTCATCAATTATTGTTAGTTCACAAGCGACCTAGCAATATTCTGTCTCTCGCGGGATGATCATCACAATATTGAGTTTGCCGAAAAGAGTCGAATTTCCGACATCTTAGAAACAGCCTTTATGAACGTCAAAAACCATTGAAATCATTGAGAGAGAAAAAATGACAAGTGATGCGTTGTCGAAATATTTTCCGCTTCGTAATATTATCAAGATATGATTATAGCAGAAACATAACCTTTCTGTCTGGTACAACGACATATTAAAACTCTTGTTCTTTCACCTCACTTCTGGTGCTATTTTTATAAATTAAACGTCGTCTTTTCAAAATCAAAAAAGGGTAGATTAGTGCGATCAATTTTGACTAAAAATAGTAGAGTGCTCAGGCACTGATCGAGACTCCCCATTCCTATAAGTCTTATCTACCTTTTTATTGTTGACTACACAAGTTAATAAACATATCTCTAACAAAATGCTCCCTGTCTAACTACACTTTGCCTGCATTAGCTTTTTGCGTGTGTTTGTGCTGGTTCCTAGTTTAAGCTAAAACATAAAAATTTTGATTGAAGGAAGTGTACATTTTTTGAATATATTTCTCTCTCTATACAATCATATAGCCATCTATCCTTCAGTACACCACTATACGTCTGTTTATTTTTTATGCGTCCAAACATGCCAAATAGTTAGCAACTATATTATCTTTTGAAAACTTCTTACTGATTCCTCCGGTTAACTAATCAGTGTCAAAAAGCATTATTAATATGAGCTAAATATATTTGGCTTATCTCTATATATATGCCTTTTAGCCCAATTATTCAAAAACCGTCTATATAGAGAGTAGTGTTTTTTTTGATAGAATGGTACTAACTTATAACCCCTCTTTTCTACAACTTTACAATATAAATACAAATATGTTCAGCGTGTGTTTGTTGATCTAAAAATCATTATATGCATTATATTAATTTTCAAAATTTATAAAGGATATAACAATGAAGAATAGTTTAAACAAAAAAAAAACTACATATATAAATTATATATATAGCAAATTAATTCGTTTTAAGATGAAGAGAGAGAAAAAATTCATTCTTAAATAATAAAATATTTATCTTATTAAGAGTACACTAAATATGACCCACCCTTCACTTCATTCCACGAGTTTTAAAAAAGTCAAAAGGCGATTATAATTAACATCATAAAAACACATTGTATACAATCGTATCTAATTTCCAGAGAGTTCAAAGTTCGACCGAAAGAGTAATTCTCCAAAAGAGCGCTACTTTTATTAGCAATACCTCCATTATGAATGTACTAACCAAAGCAGTGTTTTTTACTTTTCTAGATAAAATTTCATTGCACCTTTAGTTTACCGATAATGACACTATTTAAAGTACACATACATTCTTTATTTTTATATATAAACGATACTATACATTAAAATTATATATTTACCCTAAATAAATACTATTTATTTACATTTAGTTTATTCTCTGTGCAAAAAAATGGAATATTACCTACTCTATAAATATTATCAAAATTTATGACGAAATATTAAGTATAATATATTAAATAGCGTAATAGTCTATTCTTATTTTATTATATTTACATGCAAAAAAAAACTTTTTTAAAAAAATGTACTTTTTTTCAACTTGATAAGCAATTTAAAATCCCAAAACATTTATAAAATTAAATTAACAAATGACATTGTTAAAGAAAAACAACTTTTTAAGAAAAAGTCGTGAAGATGTTAGAAAAATGTCGTACGTTAAGAATGTTTAACAATATTAAAATTAAGGGATTTTAAAAAAAAAAAAAAAAATGTGGTATATTTTAAAAAATGAAGTAAAAATTAATTTATTTATAATTATTATATATATAAAGTCTATAAAAAAACTATACAAAGAAATTATTTGTGCAATTTAATTTTTCAACTGTGTAGCTTTAATCTAGATTCTTATTACTCAACAGATGAATTAATGCAATAAATTAAATGCCCTTCCAGACGTCTATCTTATAACAATCTATATATATATATATATTTTAAAGAACGAACAATGGAGAAGTATCCAGAAAGAGAGGAAATAAAGGTCTGTGATTGGCTATTAAAATTGGTATTTAATCACAGATGAAGAGGCTGAGGTTCGATGATTGTATTACATTCACAACTATATCTCCCTTTTCAAAGCAATCAAAAACCTTCCAACTATACTCATTGGCAAAATTACTCATTTTGTGTATCGTATTATAACGTTTATAAAATTTTCAAATATATAATAATTTTCAAGCAAAAAATATCAGTATCATATTATATACTTTTTCTACTAAATTGACTTATTTGACAAGTTTCGCATTATATTTATAGTAACAATATTTTATGAGAAAATAATACATATTGCTCAATTTTTAAGTGACTAGTCTTACGGATTATCTCAATTATATAAGTTATATATAATTAATAAATATAAATTAAATATTATATATAATATTTAAAATAAACTAGCTTAGAATATATAAGAAAATATATTGATAATATATATTCTATATATATATATTTATTATATATTATATTATATATTAATATTATATATATATATATATATATATATTATATAGCAGTTCAAATCACCTTTCAAATCACCGAAAATTTCTATGTTCAAATGGAAAATATCTAGTTCAGAAATCATGTTAAGTATAGTTTTTTTAAAAAAATTTTTAAGTGAGTTAGTCAAATCCCTTCATTTCCAAGTAAACTTCTCCTAACTAAAGAATTTCTTAAAAACTTAATTCTAACTTAACTTTCTGAATCTATAGAATATTATTTTTTTATTGAACTTTACTAAGTGATTTTAACTTCGAAATTGTTGAAGTCAAATATTTACCTAAATATATATATATATATATATTATATAATATATATATAATTATAATTATAATATATTAATTATATCATATATATATATTATCTATGTATATATATATATATATATTATATATTAATATATATAATATATATTAATATATATATAAAAATATATATATAGTAATATAGTATATATATATATATTTAAACAACATACACACACTAATACTATCATCGTTCAATTCCTCGTTATTCCTAATTTAAGAAAAAAAAACAAAAAAAAAAAAAAAAAACTGAATTTCAGGTTATTGACAAATTATCAATTTGTAACTATAATTACATTAAAACAGCATGAATTAATACTTATTAGTTCCCATAGTTATAGTATATTTATCAAAAACGTTCGTAGTCAGTTATGATTTTTTATTCACCCTTTTAGTATTGATTTTCATTCAAGAGAAATTACAGCAATTAAATATAATATATATATATATATTAATATATATATTATTAATATATAATTATATAATACTTATTTAATATTATTATTAACATTTATCAATGTTAATATTTTGAGATACATATAAGTAACCTAAGAGAGGGATACTATGATGACCGGATGTTCAAAAACTTTGATCTAGCGGAATGCGTATACTTAAAGAGGATTGACTAGGATAACGGATCTTAAAGTAGTATAGAATGCGGATGCGTGAAATGTGTCCCTAAATGCATGAAATATAAGATATTATTATTATAAAACTAGCTTGATGTTAATATATATATGTTGATATTTTTATTTCTTATATATATAAAATATATATAATATATATATATGTTTTATTAGAAATATAGAAAAATTTATGATATTAAATATTTATAATTAGGGACATGTTAATTTTTTCTTACGTTCTTTGGTGAAGTTTTGTTAAATAAATAGAATAAATTCAATACAATTTTTTCCTTGCATAAAAAAAAAAAAAATTATAGTCCAAATTTCCAAGTTTTATTTGAAATTCACTTATTTTAATTTATCTTTAACATTTTTCCATTTCCTTCATGTAATTTAAGCTTTTTTTAATAAATTTATAATTATTAACTAATGGGTGCTAAAAATAAAATGTTCAAGATTGTTTTTTAATTTCTTATTATTCTGTTTATTATATGTATTCTTTAAAATATATTTTAATAAAAATAAAATAAGATGAAAACATTTAAGAGAAATTAAATGTCAACCATGTTAGGTATTATTCTATAACTACTTTGGCGGGAGGTGATAACCCGCAGAGAAGAGAGGAATTAAATCCTTATTATTCTCTATATTTGCACACAATTTTAATACCCCTTTTTTTAGTTATTGACATGTAAAACTAGTTCAGGGTTCGTCTCATCAGTAGGTGTATGTTTCTAAGTTAGGTACTTAGGTTACGTTTGGGTAGTGTAAAGATTAATTAGGTTAGTACAGATTACTATAAGTTCGAGATGGTATATGAGTGTTTTACCTTCACCTTGAAGGACATACTGTCTTTTTAGAGGAACCTAATGATCTTCAAAAAATAAAATTGAATTATTTCACATGTATTTGCGCTAAACTGCCCTTCAATGATAAACTCATTTATTTATGGCAGGAACTTTTGCCGTGCACATATATTGGCTCGGTCTTGGAAACGACTCAAACGCTTTTATTCAACCTATAAATGTTGGATAGTTCTGGGGGCGAACCCTATAATAATATAAAGCTTAAAAAATATCTGAGCCAAAAAGCCCTAATATTGAACAGAATTGTATGGTTCAACCCTAAAATCATTATAATTTTGAGCGCAGACAGCTCTCGTGGTCCGAGAGTAAAAAGATATGGAAGGGAATAAGACATTGCTACTTTCGACAGGAAGATTGCTAGAAGAGACTTCATTTTGCGGCATCTTTAAATTTTTCTTGTCTTTATTTAAAACACCTACCACCCAGAAAATTTTTTTTCTAGATCCTTAATGTAGTAGGTCATTTTTTATTTGCCCACGGTGATTTTGTATGGAATTTAGTATGGTATCTTTTATAGGGGCTTAGCCCTTTTTTCCATTTATCATATATGATACCGTTATTGAATACCTACCATACTCCTTATAATTTTTCTAGGCTATATATTAAAGATAGTTCTGTTTTATACTCAACTATAGATAGGTGATTTTATACTTTTAATCTTATTACCTTTTTAGGGCTTAGTCACTCTATATTATAATAAAGGAATTGTATATGACATGTACTTAAAAATCTATATCACACTTTTGCGATTAGCAATATACACATTCAGGTCAACCGCCAATTCCTTACCCAGACATCTTTCAAAAGACTCCGTAACACTCAAGATCTGGTACCCAGAATCTAACCTATCTAATTTTGTGTTGCGCTAAGACAAACGTCACACGCAGGACTTTATAGAACATAGAGCCCACTATAATATATTATATTACCACTTTAGACGCTCTTAGTTATTCAGATAATAGGCGCGGCTCTTTGACCCAAATCACACCTCGCCTTATGAATATTATGATCTTAACCGCTCCGTCTCCGGCATCGTAAACATTAGTAAATCATTAATGTCCAATAATAACTATCATACACCCAAATATTTAAATATCTTAAATATATATAATAATTTATGAGAGCTCTACTAATAGGGCTATCGTAAAAAATCATAATTTCTAATACTACGCCAACATAAAATCTCATAATATTACTAATTCCTTAAAAAAATGCTTTAAAAAATTACTTCTAATTCCCAAAAACGTTAATTCCATATCATATCATAAACAAGATCTAGTACATACTACAATTTATCCGATCTTCTATAAAGTAAAATATTAAAGATTAGAATAAAACACGATCATAATTATTGTAATAAATATATTAAATCTTTAGAATAACTAGCAACTTAGCTATATCCTTATCAAATAAATTTCAACAATTATGTACAATTATGTGAGATTATAAACCTACTACATTTTTATCATAGCTTAAATTGACGGACAGACACACAAATAAATAAAAAAATAAACCAAGTGAATAAAATTATATATATATCTTTAATATATATTTATAATATTATATAATATTTAAATGATTATATATAATATATATATATATAAAAATATAATTATATATATATAATTATAAATATATATATATATATTATTATATGATATATATATATATACACACACACACACACTACCACACACACACACCCGCACCCGCGTGGTGTCGGCCTACTCAACGGAAAAATGTTCGACCATCCCTTCCATCTGTGCTTAAACTTCCTTATCACCTCAAGCCTTAACCGTCTTTATATGTTTCGGACTGGTTCACCATCTGGTCATAAATCAAATATATTTATAGGCCACGAAAGGATACGAATACCCACCACTCGGACAAATCCCTGACCTTTTAACCACACGTCCATCGCTACGAATTGATGAATATAAGATTTAATTGTTCCAGAAATAATTGATTTAAAAACCTAAAGACCAGAAAACAGAAATAAATAATAATAATAATAATGAATATAAGAATGAATATTATAATAATAATAATGATAAGTAATAATAATTAATAATAATAATAATAATGAATAAATAATAAATAATAATCAATAATATATAAATAATAATAATAATAATAATAAAATAATTTGTAGGTGACTTGCTCACCGAAAATATATCGAGCCGACTACACGTTGGTCTTTTTACTGTCACAGCAAGCAATAAAACAGATATGCGCATGCGCGCATCTACAAAGCGTCAGAGAGAGAGAGAGAGATCGAGAGAGGAAGAGGACGAGAGAGAGAGAGAGAAAGAGAGAGAGAGAGAGAGACGTAGAGAGAGAGAGAGAGAGAAGAGAGAGAGAAGAGAAGAAGAGAGAGGGAGAATATAATATTATATATATTATATATATATATAATATATATATAATATATATATATATATATATTATTATATATTATATATATATATATATATATATATTTATACGTATATATAATAATATATAACTTGGTTTGACCATGATATTTAGGCCTTGACCTTTCCATTATACCATGGGCCATTTTTGACCCACGCCAAAATTTTCTGCCCACTCGTGGCCCACCCGTCACATATTTCGTTCACCTAACTTGAAAGCATGTATGGATCTATCCTAACTTGAACCCCTACACACACACTACACACACAACACACACACACACACACACACACACAACACACACACACACACACACACACAACACACACACACACACACACAAAGTCACTTATTTAATATCTTATAATTATATATATATATATATATATATTACTAATATATATATATTATATATTATATATATATATATATATATTATATATATATATATATATACTATATATATATAGATATATGATATATATATACATATATATATATATATATATTATTCATATACCATGAACATGCTTTCCGCCATGTTTAATAAACGTAGGGGGGTTACACAAAACCAACACACACACACAACCCCACACGCACCCAACCAGACCACCACCGACAACAAGACACCCACAACCCCAACAACAAGCCAGACCCCAACCCAATACCCACAACAACCACACACAAATCCTAAAACATCACCCCCAACAAACCAAACCACCACCAAACACAACCCCAACCACATACCACTCACCCCACCACAAACCACCCATTACCCCCCAAACAACAACACCCAACCCACCACACCATCACACCCACCATCGCCAACCACCCACCACCACTAGACAACACCACAGCAAAACACAGCCAACCACCCCACCACCCACAAAAAACAAACCACAACACCGCCCCCCCCCCAACACCCCCCCCCCAAACGCCACACCACCACCGCACGCACAGAAAAAACGACAGCAACACAAAAACCACAAACCACCAACCCCCCCATCCCCCTAAAACCACCCTACACCACCTAACCACGCCCCCCCACGACACACCAACACCCCCCCACCCAGGCCCCCCACCCCCTCCAACAACCACAACCGCACCCACACACAACAGCACCCACACACACAAACACAAAAAACAAACACACAACACCAAAATGGGCAGGTACTTAAACACGTGATTTTAAAAATGGTTTTATGACTCTAAAATATTTTCTTAAAATACAACGGTGTTTTCAAGTTTAAACAAATTTAGTTTATCCATTTTCGTACGAAGTTGACGTTCGACGCGTTAATTATATATTTCGATAGTTGACCGTCCTTTCGACGTTTATTTTATGATATATGTGATAAAAATATATTATAGTATGTATAATATATATTATATATATAGTATTATATATATCATAGTATATATATAAATCTACAAAGATTTTATTTAGATATATATATATATATTAACCTGTAGAGGGAAACTCCTATGCATAGCTCCTGACAGAAGAAGTACTTTTGACCATGATAATTTCGGCCTTGACCTTTGCCCGGATACCCTATACCTACCTAAACCTAACTTTACTAACCTAAACGACAACCACCTAACCTGAACCTAACCTAACCTATGTACTAACCTAAACCTAACCTAACCTAACGTCTAATTACGAGCCTAACCTAACTAACCTGACCTAACCATAACCATAGCTAACCTAATTAAAACAAAACCTAGAATAAACCTAACCTAACCTAACCTTGACCTAACCTAACCTGTCAAAGGGATACACCCTAACCTTAACCTAACCTAACTAACCTAACCGTATTTCCTACACCTTTACACCTAGCTACAACCTTTACAACATGCACCTAGCGCGTTCCACCCGCGTATGAGCTCATCCAGTGTAAAACTTGATTTGCCTAGCCTTTGGTAGGCTATCTGGGCTAACATGAGTGGCGATATAGTACAGCTTTTATTAAAAACATTTTCTGCGGCGAACCTAAAACTGTAACTCATTACAGACATGTTTTATATTTTACTTAGTACTTTTGTGCGTAAGTGCAATACTGTAATGTTTAATAAACATTTTATTACATAGAAATTATGTGAATATGTTGATTATCTGTGAGAGTTGATTTGTAAGAGATTTTCAGATTCTTTTTTGGATAATGATATTCAAATATATTTTAAATCATAAAATATTATAATAGTATTTCTTTCATACGTAATACATGTAGTAGTATTATACATCGATGTCTTATTCATGGTAGTTCCATTAAATAATACTGATTCAATCTAAGCCTTGCACTTCTCATATATTAATGTATTGATCAGTAATAGTATATCAATATAAAAATCAATAGAGGTGTGAACTAACACCAAGGGGGATTTAGTATGCTTTTGTTTTACCTGCTTTACTGCTTTTAACTCATGTTTACTGCTTTAACTCATGTTTTACTGCTTTTAACTTCATATTGTTTTACTGCTTGTTAACTCCATAGATTTAGTAACACACCCCAAAAAACAACACTACACACCCCCACACAACCCACCACAGCCACAAAACCCATCACCAAAACGGCGAACCACACCCACCAGACAACAACCACCAAACCCCAACACAAACACCACAACACACACACAACGACACTTACATACCTTAACCACCAAGACCATAAAACCAATCACGATAAGATCAACTAGAGCGACATAGAAATACATCACAACACAACCACCCACACAACAAGACCAACCCGCACCCTGCATACGACCCCAAACTACCACACACCACACCACCACACAACACCACACACACAACCAACACCCAAGTACATAATAGGCACTCAATTCTTCACCAAAACACAAACATCTCACCACACTCAAACCCAACCAATCACCAGACGGGACACCATAACAAGCACAAACATCACTAAGCACAATAAACTACCCATACTACGTCCGATGTTCCCTATATACATACACCGCCCACCACACCTCTCTACACATAACGACTACCTCCACACACAACCGGCTAACTCATCAATACCCACGACACCCATTCACTTTACATCACCATGCGACCACTACTACATACACTCACAACAGACAAACCATCACATACTCCGTTTCTTAACAAACTGAGCCTCCTAACAAACACATACCAACAAACATCATACCGCACTTACACACAACTATCACCAAAAAAACACCACATACACTACCTATAATCACAACAAAGCCAACAAGCAACATATACATCACAGCCTACAAGAACAAAAACATACACCAAACACAATAGCACCCAAGGCGAGTGTTGACCTTAAACACCAACGGGGGGGGAATTTAGTAATGCTTTGTTTTACGCTGTTTTTTACTGCTTTAACTTTCTGCCTTTACTGCTTTAACTTCGTTCTTGCTTTACTGTTTACTTCTGCATTTACTTGTTTATTTTTAACTTTCTGCTTTACTGCATTAATACTTTTCTGCTTTACTGTTTTAACTTTCTGCTTTACTGTTTTAACTTTCTGCTTTACTGTTTTAACTTTCTGCTTTACTGTTTTAACATTATGTTTTCTTTTATTTTGTTTTAATACTTTTTATTTTTATTCTTTTTATTTTATTTTTACTTTTATTATTTTATTTTGTTTTAATACTTTTTATTTTTATTCTTTTTATTTTATTTTTATTATTTTACTTTTATTATTTTATTTTGTTTTAATACTTTTTATTTTTATTCTTTTTTATTCTTTTATTTTTTTTTTTTATTAGTTTACTTTTATTATCTTTGTTTGGTTTACTATTTTACTGACTGTTATTATTTTTATTTGAGTATTTAATTTATCATAATTAATTCTGTTTCTTTTTATTTTATTTATTATTTTACTTTATTATTATTTTATTTTGTTTTAATACTTTTTATTTTTATTCTTTTTATTCTTTTTATTTTATTTTTATTATTTTACTTTTATTATTTTATTTTTATTATTTTTATTATTATACTTAGTGTTATTTACTTCATGCCTATTGTTATTATTATTTAGAACACACATACACATCCGCACACACACCACACACACACACACACACACACACACACACACACACAGATTTACTTACACACAGAGAATATTAGCTACCACCACAACCAGGAATTACTTACACTCGTACACAGCGTATTTACTTACCACTCACACAGATTTACTTTACACGCACACACAGATTTTCTTACACTCACACACACACAAGAATTTACTGTACAGTCACACACAGATTACTTACACTCACACACACACACACGACACACACGACACACACACGCACACTCACTTACAACACCCACACCCACGCACACTCACTTACACACTCAATAACGTATAATTTAATTAAAACTTTTATGTTGTCTTAATGCAAACCTATCAATCTTCTATTTATTACTCATCAAATATAACTAAAAGAAATTATTTCAAAGTTTTCTTAAAACTTTCTATAATAAATCATCATTATCTTTGAACAAAGAATTTATTAATTAAACTGGTTAATACTTTGTTTGGCATTAAAATTTTATAACTATCAAGTTTCACTAAAAATAACTTTTTACTAAATTTTATGAAAATTTTATTAAAAAACATATATATATTAGCCTCCCCGTCAGTGGTGGATGGGATCATGCATCCTTCTCCGTTTTACTCTCAATGCCAATATCCTCTTCCCATATACTCCATGTTGTCACTAAAAAATAGTCAGTATGAAACGTCGGCTATGTAGATTGATCGCATCGATCTGATAGAGAGGATCTATACCACCGTGACAAAATTAAACTACTCAATAAAAGATTAAATTAGGACCAGAAGTGACATTGCGCATTAACCGGAAATTTTAGATTTTTATCTCAATTCTTATTATCTGTGAGAATAATTTCTTTAACAAATATCTGTAATGCATTCAATTTCGCGTGTGAAAAGAACACATCTAGCTTATATAGATCTCTAATTACATGCCTGAGTACGGAAATAAGTATTAAAAAGAGTGACATTGAGATATGAGTTTGAAAAGAATATTGATAAAAGGCTTACCTTTGCGTGACGTATAAGGTTGCAACTAAAAATTTCATGCATTCGTATGAGGATACTGAGTGTCTTTTTAGTTAGATGGAAAGTACGAACCTTACTCTTTAGCTCCATCTGGTGTATTTGACTTGCTTTATGTATTGAAAAGGATCTTACTACAAAAAAGTTATTATCAATGCTACTTGGAAATATATCTCAAAACAAAAATAACACTAAGTGTATTAAATAAATTTTTACGTCGTATTGTTATATACTATATATTTAATTTTTTACAAAGTTTTTTTTATATTAGATATCGAGACTTATTTCGTGAAAAGGTTTATACAATTGTGCGAGAATTAAAGGGAAGTTGGAGGAAGAGTGTAAGTAAACTTTTGATTGAGTACTCAGTAAGACTATTGTGCTTCAACCGATATATTAAGTACTTGTATCAGAGATGAAAATTGAGTGTACAGATGTCTCAAGCTAGGCAAATCTCGACATCGTGAGAGAAACATCACATAATCATAACACCTGACAATCTCTGTACAATATACAAGAGCTTGACCCTTCAATTACATATCTAATCGTACCAGATGCTATAAAATTGATGATTAGAATCTCATTATAAAGATATACAATTCTTTACTCGTGCGCTTTTTTTTGACGTGACACTCTCTCTCGTCCTTTCATCGTCTCAGCGGGGCTCTAGTTATTTAATGTCATTTAAGCTCACTAATTCCCTAAAGTATTTGTCCATCATATTATCGTATATATTTTATATATTATATAATGTCTCATAAACTCTGAATAACCTCTTTGTATTCTGTAGTTTTTATATAAATAATGTTGATTACAAATGTGATTTTCATGATGAAAAATTCTTGACTAACATATGTTTTTGTGTTCTTTATAGGCACCCCATAAATTCTCAGAGTTAGCCTGTAGCATAATTGATAGGATTTACTTTGTTGGTTTATGTGAGACTATTAACATTTCTAATCATCTCCTATATTACTACAGAGTGTGTCATAAAATGTCTTAAACGAAAATTTCAATTGGACAACTCACGAACAATTTACAGACAATGAATCACATCTGTATTCTCTTATTATTCTGGTTATATTTACATGATATCATAAATATCATGATAAAACTCTAAATATATCTGAATGAATATACTAATAATAAGGATAATGATCCATTATAAGAGCACGGTAAAAAGGGAGAAATAAATGATTTTCTACTAATATTTAAACTATGTGCTTTTGATACGAGCTCAAAAATATATTTAATTATCGGTTTTATATTACTGTATCTACTGTAATTAATGCCACCTCGTATATAAATTACGAATTGTCGAGGAATTATATTTTTATTCAGTCTATATGTATTCTATATGAAATATAAATCAATAAGGACCTGTTCTTTAAACGTATTTGAGCAGGTGTGTGTTTGTTCTATTAGTGCTTTTCACACCAAACTCATTTTATAAATCATAGATTCTATATTATAGTACTGATATTTTAAGTACGAGGAAAAAATCCAAACCAGCAGAAATAAGCAACTTACAAATAGCAGGTTCATCTCCATACTGTGTATTAAGAGAAAATAGTATATTATTTCTTACATAAGTGTATATATCACATTATGTTTCATTGATAAGATATATCTAATATACATATGATACATTGAGGTTGAAAAATAAGTATTAATGTGATATAATACAACCTACACACCACGAGTAGGAAATAGATAATATAATTAATTCACTAGTTCATATAAGCTAACCACCAGGGCTCAGCGTTCAGCCCTCCGCGCAAAGACAGCCAAACCCGCACCCGCAGGTGGGTCCCGCCGCGTTCCCGCCCGCCGCGTACCCGCCCGAACCCGTCTGTTTGTACCCCGCCCTGGGACCGCGAATAAGTCCTCCACGCAGGTCAACGACATATTTCCGCTCGTGAACGATAAATGTTTAAAATGAGTAGTGTTCTCTCATGCTTACAACTCACAGAGTACACGCATTAGTATATTAGCTTTGTCGTCCTTCAAGGCGCCATATTCCGCGTTGATACGATGTGA
>JABUQX010008797.1:15000-17500 GCA_015478945.1 Trachelipus rathkii
AACCAGGGCTGCGGAGCCGGAGCCGAAATTTTTATAGAGGCTGGAGCCGGAGCTGGAGTTGAATTTTTTTGGGGGGCCTGGAGCCGGAGCCGGCGGGCTGGGCCGGGCCGGAAATTTACAAGAGGGACTGGGCGAAGCCAGGAGTCAGAGCACAAAAAGACGTTGCTCCGAAACTCCGGCAAAATTTAATTAAAGTAACTATAATAATTTTTTAATACTACTGGGTTTGATATATATATATATATATATATATATATATATATATATATATATATATATATATATATATATATATATATATATATATATATATATATATATATCTTTTTTTTATATATCTATTCTTTAACAAATATTTATATCTATATATATATATATATATATATATATATATATATATATATATATATTTCTTTATTTCAGAAATTTTCTTATGTATATTTATTATTCAATAATAAAAGAGGTTCTATACTTCTAGAGATAACATTAATTAATTAAGTTTAATACCCTTAGAAAATTCATGACAACTAAACCAAATCGATAAAGCAATTCATGTACTTGGATATTTTATTCACTCTGAAGATAAAAGTACTTACATTTGTCAATATGAAATAGTTAACACAGTTGATGGGAAACAGTCAGTTCGATCATGCTTAAAGAGTTTACCGAACCACCAGTTACTTATTGGGGTCATAATACATCTACTGGATCCTTTAAATTAATGCAACATTTAATACGCTCTCATCCAGACATTGCTGCAATTGTTAAAAAGAAAGGTGAAGCAAAAGCTGTTCAGGATAAACCTTTATTTTCAAAAACTCAGACTAAAGTGGATACTTTTTTCAATTGTCAAAAACTTGGTCTGTCTATGTCGAGTGAAAAATTTAAAATACAATTGATTATAATGGTTGTTAAAGATAGTGACCCATTAGGTTTTTTTGCAAGACCAGGATTTAAAGCACTGTGTGGAGACATGGTTTCGAAACTGGAAGTCCCTTTAGACCTGGAAAATATTCGTAAAATAGTTAAAGAAGAAGAAGATTAGCAAAAAAATAAACTTAAATATTGTTTAAGAGGATGCTTTGTGCATTTAAAAATGGATGCTTGCACAAGGGCAAAGCTAAATTATTTTGCCATTAATATTACATATGTGGACGAAAATAAAAACAATATTACTAAAACGTTTTCAGTAAGAGATACCAAATCGCAACATTACAGCTAATATATATAAGAATTTGTTATTTACTTTTTAAAAGAATTCAGCGCTCATAATAAGAGGCAAGTAACCCATTCTTTTCTTTAAGGATAACGGATAACATGATCATGTACGATTAAAAAATTAAAAAAGGGCATGAGGATGAGGAACAGGAAGCTGGTAAATGTGATACTGATTTTATTGAATGGCAAAACGAAGAAGTAATAGTTGTTTTCAGAATGAACTTGATAAAACTATGAAAAGACTATGTTCCAATGACGTTAACATTTCACACATGAGGTGTGGAGTTTATACTTTACGTTAGCAGTGCGATTGTCTCAGCAATACTCATACAGCAAATCTTATAAGCAAGGCGAGACAAATAGCAAAAGCAGCACGTACCCCAAAATTAATGGAAGTTCTAAAGCGTCAAGCTGGAAAAGTGGCAATCTTAGATCAAGAGACAAGATGGGGAAGTACATGTCTTATGCTCGAAAGGCTTCTGCAACTAAAAGACTATATTAGTATGATGGCTGCCGGTACTCTTGAACTTTCTCTCTCCGATAGTCAGTGGGAAATCGAAACCCTCAAAGAATTATTAAAACAAATACTTTACACCAAAAAATATTCACTTAGAAGACTTGACTGCAGGAAAATATTTTATAGTGAAGGGATTCTAGTAAATGATAGAAAAAATTCCATTTAAGGAAGGGAAGGAATGTTAACTGAAAACAAAATATTTTTGTCTGCCATTTTTGTTGATCCACAGCTCAGAATCTTCCTCAGAACTGAAGATCTGATATTAGAAGCTAGGAATGCTTTTTGTGATCTAGCACTTAAAATGAATAACCATACCATACAGAAATCTGGGTCGGAGTCAGATAGTTCAGCAGTTTCAGAAATCCTCTTTTGTGATACCTTGTCAGATGAAGATGAAGAAGTCAAATTTGACAAACAATGGGACAAACTGGAGCATGCAGAAAAGCGATTGAAAAAAAGACAATCTACCTTTAAAAGACCTTCAACCTAAAAATCCTCTAAAAAATACAAAGTAGAATTCCATAAGGTATTACATGAAATAATGAAAATCACCCGGAAATCAAAGTTAACAGTTAAAGAGGCAATCCCTAGATATCCTAAAATTCTGCAAAATGCGTCTTACACAATACAGCGTTAGTAGTAGCTATGATGGAAGTGCGTCATAAGCGGGGGGCAGCGCTCCCCTGTACTCAGGGTCTTCCCTGAGTGATTTTTTGGGATCTCCCCGGTGGGAGCTGTCTTCCCCTGTATTTTTCATGTCAGGGG
>JABUQX010008797.1:20000-32500 GCA_015478945.1 Trachelipus rathkii
TATATACATATATATATATATATATATATATATATATATACCACACTCTATATACCATATATAATATATATATATATATATATATATATATATATATATATATATATATTTCTAGAGCATGGTCAGATAAGACTGGGTTTACTGGATCTAGGTTCAGACCGGACTGTAGATGGAATTCACGGGAGGATACGTACTAAGTCATGCGAGGTGAGGGCAGGCGCCTGTAAGCCTGTATTTCAGACAATTTTCAGCAGGGGGTGCCCACTAACTGCAAATCACCCAAAGAGATGCACTCAATTTGCCACTTCTCGGGGTTTCCGAAATGGTGTGAAGCAGTTTATAAGAATTTTGTGGCCGGCGGCGTGCCTGCACGTTACGCCGAGTGCCCAGCGGGGCCCGGATGCTGCAGCTCTATTCATTAGTAGGCATCATGTTCGGAAGCAACACGCACGCACTCCTTCGCTTGACAAAGACCCTCCTCTGGAGCTGATCTTTCGACCAAAAACCATTCAATTCAAAACGCCGTCTCCAACCATCATCCGCGAATACATCCGACTCTATCCCGTTCGAGATCGAGAAATCTTTGCTTTAGCCTCATGTTTCTGGACCTCTTATGAAGCAATATTGCTGATACGGTTAGGTGGTTTAATGTCACGCTTCAAGTGATTCGAGGGTTGCTCTGTGGAAAACTTTTATTAAATGTTACAATTTCCTTTATTAAATGTTACAATTTAAAACAAGTAATGTGCGAATATAATATATACGATTGAATGAAACAGTTGGGGATATAACATTTAATAATGCAAAAATCACTTTCGATGTTTCTACTACTTACTACTGCTACACTACTACTACTTTACCTTTACTACTACTACTACTACTACTAGCTGCTACTACTTTCACTTTACTACTACTACTGCTATAACGTTTATACGATTGTGGGCTTGATGTATTCTTCTTACTCTTTTTCTTCCTTCTTTCTCTTCATCTTCTTTTCTTCTTCTTTTCTTGTTCTTCTTCTTATTCTTCTTCTTCAGCTCTCCGGATTATTCTTCTTATTATTCTTCTTCTTCTTTACAAACTATCTGGGTTGGATCCTTTGTACATATACCTCTTATCATGTCATCCTTCACTGCCGCTGTGGTTACTACACACTGCTACTACCAGCAGTTTATAACTATTGTTCAAGAATTGAGATTAACGTGTATTCTTCTTCTTATTCGCTATTCTTCACTCTTCTTCTTATTCTCTTCTTATTTCTTCTTTAGCTATCTATGTTTTCGGACCTTTGTATATATACCTTTTATCAAACAAGTACAGCGTATAGATGCATAAATACTACTGTTACTACTACTACTACTACTACTACTACTACTACTACTACTACTACTACTACTACTACTACTACTACTACTACTATTACTACTACTACTACTATTGAACGAAGCTGAATCCTGATGGTAGATTGTGAGCATCTTCATTATTATTATTATTATTATTATTATTATTATTATTATTATTATTATTATTATTATTATTATTATTATTATTATTATTATTATTATTATTATTATTATTATTATTATTATTATTATTGTGTGTGTGTGTGTATTATTTAAAAGTTGTTAATCATTATTACCCATTCTCTGTAGCTTGTTTATTTCATCGTTGTACTATATACTTATGATCATGGGCATATATATATACTATATAATATATACTATATATATATATATATATATATATATATATATATATATATATATATATATATATATATATATCTTATATAACTACTACTACTACTACTACTATAGCTACCAGTGCTATAACTGTTATTCGAACTCTGAACCAATTCTGGCATAATGTTTGATGTAACATACATTATGCGGGGCTACAGAAAGTATTTACTTCTGGTTTCACATATCATTCGGTGCTATTTTCATGAAAATGCGTGTTTTGCTAGGACTTAAAACAGTAAAACAGTAAAACAAGTAAACCCAGGATGAATAGAGTGTGGTTTGGGGCCCCCTCGGGGGCTTGCTGTATTGTTTTACTGCTTTTGGGTCAGCAAAAACATTGTTTTTATTAAAAATTTGACAACTTTTTCCTTGAAAAACAAAAACTTTAACAATGAAACAAGTTTTCAATAAATAAAATATAGGAATCTATGTATACAAACTCTACCTACATACATCTTTGTACACTGGATTGATAAAGTAAGTCGAAATGCAAGTTTTTTGGTGCGAGTACCTCCATCTCCTATCTCTTTTCAGCTCTATACCACCGTTTTTACATCATCATCCTTTGTCATTCAAGTTGGAACTCATTTGCTGAGTACTGAAAACATATAAACACACTAATAAATTCTTCTTGCTCTCCAATTCTTGAATACTAGAATTTAGGAAAAACTATATATATATATATATATATATATATATATATATATATATATATATATATATATATATATATATATATATATATATATATATATATATATATATATATATATATATATATAAAATGTCTAAAGTTAAATGGTGTGACGTGACACTATGTGTGTAGTCAGCTCTACAGACCGACTTCACACACCTGCATTCATGACCAAACTCACTGGATAATGGCTGAGTAACTTTATATATATATATATATATATATATATATATATATATATATATATATATATATATATATATATATATATATATATATATATAAATTTAAGGAGATGTCTAAAGCTAAAATGGGTGACGTGACACTATGTGTGTAGTTGCTCTACGAGCGACTTCACACACTATGTGTGACTACACACATTGATAATGCCAAAGTGTATATATATATATATAATATATATATATATATATATATATATATATATATATATATATATATATATATATATATATACCTATATATACTCTTACTATACTCTTCTCATTATCATTATTATTAAATATTATTTAGCTGAGATTTCCAAAAAGAAAAAAGTATTAAAGATAAACGATGTATCAACTCATTGGTTCGGTGACACAGTCGAATAAATAAAGTGTCAAAACTAAAGTGGTAAGTGATCTAATCTCGGTGCCGACCTGGCACTTGTTCGTGATCAATTCGGATAGATCTTTAAAAGTGACGTCATACTATGTGTGTAAGTGCGCGTGACACACATAGAGAAGACTTATATATATATATATATATATATATATATATATATATATATATATATATATATATATATATATATATAATTTTTCCGCGATGGGCTGACGGGGTGGCTGGCAAAAAAACCCGCAGCGGCGAACGGTCCTCCCGCAAGGGGACCCCGGGAACCGGAAACATTAAGTACCGAGTACTTAATACACAGTATAGAACTGTTCATGATGAACTCTAAGATGTTCACTATGAACGGTGGTTCATGATGAACACCTTCATGCACGTACATGAAAGTAGCTCATGTACGTAAACCATGTGCGTGGCTTCGCCACGCACATGGGTTAGCAGGGAATAAACGGGCGTAGCGGTTGAAAGAAGGGAGATAGGGGTAAAAACGGACATGGATGTACATCAAAATATGGTCACGCACAAACATACGAACTCACGTATATGGCGAATGACTAGAAATATGAGTAATCCCCAGGGTGGTTACCCCGGGATGCCAGTACATGGGACGATAGCTCCCACAGGGGAGCCCACGAAAAATCACTCAGGAAAGACCCTGAGTACAGGGGAGCGCTGCCCCTTTGACGCACTTCCATCATAGCTACTATGAGCCTTACCTCCAAGTAAAGTGAATGTTGAGAGCTTATTTTTTAGCTTTAAAAATAATAAAATTGGATCTAAGGATATCGTTATAGGATATTGTTATAGGAAGATTTTATTGAGAAGTTTTATTTTTAAGAAACAATTGTTTTGAATAAATTTATATTACATATGCTCAGGCAGTTCAAAGAGAAATTATTTTAAAATTTGGGAAGAAACTGAATTTTAATATATATATATATATATATATATATATATATATATAATATATATATATATATATATATATATATATATATATATATATATATATATATATATATATATATATATATATATATATATATCTATATACTATATAAATTATATTATATGATCAGGCAGTTTAAAAGAGAAATTATTTTAAAATTTTGGAGAAAGTGAATTATATATATATATATATATATATATATATATATATATATATATATATATATATATATATATATATATATATATATATATATATATATATATATATATACTATATATACTACTATATATATATATATATATATATATATATATATAACATATATATACTCTACTATATATATATTAATCGGTTACACGAATAAAAATATATTACAGTTTGTTCAGGAAGCTCATAGTTCTATGGGGAATTATTTTAAACTTTTGGATAAAACTGAAATATAATTTTTGCCCTTTTATGAAAAATAAATTAAAAAAATTATTTTTTTAAATAAAACTCTATTCTTCTTCAGAAGTTCATCGTTCAAAGAGGAATTATATTAAAATTTAGGAAGAAAAGTGAATTATTCTTTTTCTGTATTTCTTAAAAATCTTATTTTCTATAAAATATTTTCTAAGTTTTAATTCTAAGTTAATAAAGATGCCATTCACAAACATTCTATTTCATCATACCATACCATATAAATTTTATAACAGAAATAATGATTTCACAAGTGTAAATGGAGAAGGAATTATAACAAGGATCGGAGCCGAAGCCGGAACCGAACAAATTTAAAATGTTGGAGCCGGCCGGAGTCGGCAGGCCGGGCCAGGCCGGAGCCCGAAACAGGCCGGGTCGGAGACCTGGTAATTTCAAAATGCTGAATCCGAAGCCAGAGTTGGAGCCGGGAAATTGCTTAAAATGATGGAGCCGGAGCCGGGCCGGAGCCGGAGCCGGACCGGGGGTCGGAGCCGGAGCCGGAAAAAAATTTGCCTGCTCCGCAGCCCTGGTAGAAAGAAAAGATTATTTTAATATGGCCCAAAAAAATCTTGTCTTTCTGCCTTGAACTCATGCTCGTTGATGCCGTAGAAGACGAAGGTGAGAGTGAAACTTCAAGGCAACAACATTTCCCATAAAATAAGACAGGAATCAGGTTTATAGGTCAAATAATTTTCATTTTATGGAGGAGAAACTGTTTTTTGGAAAAAGAAATCGCAGTTTTTCCTTCTTCAAATGAAAACTCTTTGTCTTAGAAACCTGATAGGGTAACATATTGTTGCCTTAAGGTTTCACTCCCACATTTTTCTTCTTCTACATGTCACATCAAATCATTGACAGTAAGTTCCATCTAATTATCAAGTTTTAAGCAGTTTATTTTATAATATGCGCCAGGTGAAATTGAATTGAAATTGAAATTTTTTGTGAGAAAGCTAAGATACGAATCAGACACTTTAAAGATTGTGTTGCAAAGTCTGCAAAACTGTTTGGAGAGTGGAAAGAACTGAAAAAAACTCTACCAGATCTGCAAGCACAGTTCAAAATCAAAATGTAGAAGCTTTCAGGTCAACTCTTGATGACCTATTTGACTTTGCTCATCAGGATGCACTGAAAAACCATACTGAAGAAAACAAGCAGTTTTTATTTCTCCAGAGAGATAAAAGACGTCCTGGCTGCATGGGAGGCGTTGATGTGAAATTCGTAAAGCAGAACAATGAAGAGAAAAGAGACGAGTAGCTGAGATGGCAATATTGTCAAAATCAAAAGAAAATGTAGGCGAGTTTCAGAGTTTTTATTCAATTATTTTTTTTCTTCATGTTATTTAGTAGTTGTTACATAGTTTGACTTTTACTAAAACTTTCATTTATTACAATTTATTTTTTTATTATTATTTTTGCTGTTCAAATTAGTGGTTTACTTGATCTGGAAGTGCTTAATGATTTATTTTATTTTATTTGTTTTATTTTTAGAAAGATTTGAGGATGAAGATGTAGAACTGGAATCTTCACTAAGCAGCACATCAGAGGAAAAGGAGCCGACACAAGAAAATATGGAAATGGAGGATAATTTTCCAGACACAGAGGAAGTAAGGCCAAAAATATAGAAGAAGAAGTACTCTCGAGAAAGTGAAGAGATTATTACTGAATTATTGTCTTTATTGTTAGATAGGTGTAGTATTACTGATAGAGACGCAGTTCGAATAACATCAGTTACTGCAGAGGCGTTAAGTTATGACCCACTGAATTTAATTACAAGTAGAAGTATAATACGACTCCTCAGACAGCATTTCCGAAAACGAAGGACTGAACTTATCAAAAATTCCGATTTAGAGGGAGCTGTTATGCACTGGGATGGGGAATTGCTTCCAAATATTTTAAGTAAAGAAAATGTAGAGATGGTAAAGGTTTTGATTAGTTGTGGGGATGAAGAACACTTGAGTTGGGTTCTCGTAGCTTGGCAGGCGCGCCTTTGAGAAGAATTACTTAGGCAAAAGCTGCATTTTCCAGCAGTTGAACAGTGGGTAGGAGTTGGGAAAATTAGGGCGATGTGCTTTTAAACCACTGCAGTAAATACTGGTCGCTTCAGGGGAGCCTGCGTTTTGCTAGAGCAATTTATTAGAGAAAAATCTTCTGTATTTAGCATGTCGCCACCATATTTTAGAAGTTATTCTAAAAGCAGTTTTTGATTGTAAAATGGACACAACCACTGACCCTCAGCCAGATATTTTTAAAAAATTTCAGACTGGGTGGTGTAAGCTAGACAAGACAAAATACAAAACTGGTATTGAAGATGAAAATATTAGATATAAAATACGTAATTCGGACCAAATTTCAAGCTTTCTTATCGAACAATTAAAAAATCAACAGCCCAGGGATGATTTTAAAGAATTTGTTTAATTTTTTTAGGATGTCTTCCTTCAAAAGACATTTTTTTCAGAGTACCTGGTGCTATTCATCACGCCAGATGGATGGCAAAGGTCATTTATTCTTTCAAAATATATCTTTTCAGGGATCAATTTTCATTAACAGATTTAGAGAAAAAGGTATTGAAGACATTTGTTTATTTATAATCAATATTTATGTAAAAGCGTGGTTCAACGCCCCCAAACCCACTTTGACCCCCCAACAAAAATCGTTTGTTAACTACAGGAAAATTGATAAAGAGGTTGCAGACAAGGCACTGTCTAAAATGATAAACCATCTATGGTATCTTAACTCGGAGCAAGTTGCATTTTCATTTTTCGATGATACTTTGGAAAAAATGTATAAAAAAGCATGGCTCTAAGTAATAACGTCCGAAGAGAAAAATAATGATGATTGTAGTGATGATTACTAGTCTTAAAAACAACACTCAGTCTAAAACAAGTGGATTATTTATTGGACAAAGAAGTTGATTTTTTTGTTTCTCCTCGAACTCTAAATTTTTTTAAGAGATTTGAAATTGATACAGAATTTTTAACTACTGATCCTGATGTATGGTGTGAAAATCAACATTATTTAAAAGCTAAGAAAATAGTAAACGGTTTTAAGGTTGTCAATAACACAGCTGAAATGGGGATAAAATTAATCCAGTACTTCAATTCCTGTTTGACAAAATACGAGGAGGCAGTATTTCTGTTGCAAGTTGTATCTGAATGTAGGAGGAATTTTCCCTGACTCTTCAAATCCTATCAAAGCTATTCACCATGTAAATAATCTGATGGTGTAAGCATAATAATCCAATATTTATCATTTCTTTTGCTTTATAATGCTTCCCTTTTTCCATAACGCATCTTGGAATAATAAAATGCAATTGAACATTATTTATTTTCATTTTAATACCTTCTTTCCTCTTCTCTTCCTCTAATTCCTTCATTTTCAATTTGAATTTTACTACATTTACTTTGGAGAACACTTTTAGCCAAACCTTTTTTAATGTACAATATGAAAATATAAAAGCAAAATCTGGAAAGCAGATGTAATTAGGTGTTGCAATGTTTTTTGCATTTACATAAAAAGTCACTTTTGAGGAATCGGATCATGTCCGGTCTTAGAAAATGCTGGATATCTTCAAATCTATAAGTTTTAACAAAAAAGTAGTGCCAGTAAAACTTCAAGACAACAACATTTCCTATGAAATGAAAAAAAGAATCAAGTTTCTAGGACAAATAGTTTCTTTTTTATGAAGGAAAAATTACGATTTTTTTTTTTTTTGTTTAATCGTATCTATGTGAAATTTTTGACCTCAATGAGGCACGGGTTAACGATATCCAATTGAGTTGAAACTTTGTCAATCTCATTTATAAGATAATTGAACACTTTTTGGGGTCCCCCGGAAAAAAATTCGAATATTGATTTTTGTGTTTTCTACATAAATATATATATATATATATATATATATATATATATATATATATATATATATATATATATATAATAATATATAAGATAACAATAATAATAATATATATATATATATATATATATATAACTAAATATAATATATATATATATATATATATATATATATATATATTTATAAATATGTATATATATATATATATATATATATATATATATATATATATATATATATATATATATATATATATATATATATATATATATATATATATATATATTGAACATAATATATATATATATATATATATATATATATATATATATATATATATATATATATAAATCAGGGAGGTAATACATGGGTTATGTAGGGTGGTAGCTAAAAATAAATTAGAAATAAATTAAGGGTAAAGTTAACTAAACTATTACCAATTTTATTTCAAGTGAAAAAAAGAAGCGATTTATAAAAAAATAAATTTAAAGAAAAACAACTACATTAGCAATAGCAATTATAATAACTAAATTCATTTGAAAATTTGCCTTCCTACTCTGTTCTTAAGAGTAAAATTTTAAGCTATCGGCGTACAGAGATTTTCATATTTCATATAATAATATATAGGGCCAGGCCAGACATTATTACCTTGCTGTACGAATGAAAAAATACGAAAATCCACGGGAACGAAACTTTTCGTTCAGGTTAAAATATGGATCAAATACGTTTTAAAAAAAAATATATCTCTCTCTCTCTCTCTCTCTCTCTCTCTCTCTCTCTATATATATATATATATATATATATATATATATATATATAATATATATATATATATATATATATATATATATATATATATATATATAATATATATATATACATATATATATATATATATATATCTAACTCTTCATAATAATAATATATATATAATATATATATATATATATATATATATATATATAATAATATATATATATAATATATATATATATATATATATAATATAATCATCCTACCCAAGGGTACTTATGATCTTCATGGTTGCGCCATGATATATATGTATATATATATATATATATATATGTATATATATATATATATATATAACTCATAACTAACTATATCTCTGTTTACTATATGCTGTATATAGAGAGAAGAGAGGAGAGAGAGAGAGAGAGAGAGAGAGAGAGAAATATGCGACCGGATTTTTTATTTAAGCCTATCAAAAAAAATCATCCATTCTTTAAACTGCTATTTGTTTTACCAACGTAACCGAAAAAGACCGTAATTAATGAGCAATCACTTGTAGTAATGGGTAATACCACTGAGATTGAACTTTCATTTGATAAAATCTCAAAATAACATAAAATTTCACTTCTCAGCTTACCCCCATGGCAAATCTGTAATGTTCATTTGATGTGAACAATAATCTGAGACTTAGACCAAGGATTATTTTTCTGAATACATTGGTTTGACTCTAATATTAATTTCTTTTAAATTAATATAGTCTACTTTTACCCAAATTATTATCTTATTATTCTAGCACTTTCTTATCATTAGTAAGTTTTAAATAATATAATTTAATCATTTATAATTATTTGTATTTTCTTCGCATCCAATAATTTAAATGTTGTTTGCTGTCAAATGCTTTTAAATATCTTGTTTGGAAAACGTTTTTCAGCTTACTTTTCCACCTAAATTATGTTTCATTTATAACGATTCAATATTTCGATTCATAAAATTATTTATAAAATTGAATAATAACATATACATTATTTAAATTTGTTTATATGTGGTTTACATCTAAGCATACAAAAAGCTTTTTAATTCGCTGAATTTCTGATTATATATATATATATATATATATATATATATATATATATATATATATATATATATATATATATATATATATATATATATATATATATATATATATATATATATATATATATATATATATATATATATATATATATATATATATATATATGGTGTTTTCGATGTAGTTGCAATAATTGTTTTAGTAAAAAAAAATTTTCATAGAGTTTGCCATTATTTGTAGTTTGTTTACCGTTTAGATTGTTGGATTGTGACATTCATAATGTAATTTTTACACCTCAAAAACATATTTTGTTTGTTAAAACATTATGATTACTATAAGGAAGAATAAATTACAAATTTAATTATGTTGACTCGCTTCCTTGATATCCTGATTTGACAATGCCAGATTTTATTTATGTCACTATTCATTGTACGTCTTTTATACTTGATGTCAAACCTGCAAAAATAAATTGTTAGAATCTAACCTACGCGATAACCAAATACAAATGACCTTTAGAAAAAATGGCAATGAAGCAAAATTATGCCACTATAAAGAAAACACTTTATATAGCATATATAGTATATATATATATATATATATATATATATATATATATATATATATATATATATATATATATATATATATATATATATATATATATATATATATATATATATATATATATAGGCACTTATCCTATAAAAGGAAGTTACATAAAATGGCATAATATCGACAATCGCGGAAATCTGCTCATGCAGCCCAGCAGTGTCACGTGTTAGCTAAAACTCCAATAGAAACATCGCGAAAGTTTCCACAAGTTGCTTTTTTTTTATCATGTTAATTTTTATGTTAATTTTTTTTATTGTTCTTTTTTATATATTTTTAAGGGGCTCGAGCCGACGGAGGGACAGAGGGGGGGACGAAGTCCCCCCCGTCGTCCCCCGCTGAGGCCGAGAGACCCTGACTCTTTCAAATCTTTGCTATTTACTTTCCTTTAAAAAAAAACTGTCATTGGCAACCTTGTCGCACTATTGCCTTGAAATAATCGAAAAAAAATCGATTACATTGTTCGTTCGATATATATCGGTTAACTACCTTTTAAAGGATAAGTTCCTATATATATATATATATATAAATATTTATATATTATATATATATATATATATATATATATATATATATATATATATATATATATATATATATATATATATATATATATATATATCAGATTTTCGTGAAAACGCACCTATTTATCAATCAGTTGTCAAATTTAAAATTCACAAATTAAGATATATAACCTATCATAATTTACTACATCATGTCGTCAATTAATAAAAAGTATGCATGTGTATATAAATCACCCTGAGTAATAAGAAAATTAATAAATAATAATATAAAAAAAATAAAATTATAAAAAAATTTATATATATATATATATATATATATATATATATATATATATATATATATATATATATATATATATATATATATATATATATATATATATATATATATATATATATATATATATACAAGAGAAATGCAATACCCTGCAATCAAATTTGTATTTGTAAATACCCCTGATGTATTTTCACCATGCTGGGATACGATCCTGGACCCTAGCAGATGAGCGTGCAAGTGTTTGACCACTACGCCACGACGAGACAAAAGAAGAATCCGAGAATACTTCTACTGTCCAAGCAGAGCATTACTACGTATTCCTCCCGCTCGCACTCGAACGTAGGGCCAAACAGGGTGCCGCGCATGGTAATGATTTGATTGGACAATATATATATACAATATATATATATATATATATATATTATTATTATATATATAAACAAACATATATATATATATATTATTATTATTATTATATATATATATATATATATATATATATATATATATATATATATATATATATATATATATATATATATATATATATATACATGCTTATGTCCCAAAAGTAAGTGTACTGATGTCGTATTTAATTATGTATTGGACTTACCTGAAATTACAAGTTATCTCCTTCGAAGTATGACCCTTGGGAGGTTACACAGCGGTTCCAACGTTTCTTCCACTGTTCATAGCAGTACCGGAAGTCATTTTCCTGAAGTGTGTTTAGTTCACGTGTTACAGTATTTTTTATGTTTTCCATCGTCCCAAAATGATGACCCTTCAACTTCATTTTCAACTTAGGGAAGAGGTAGAAATCGCACGGAGCTAGATCTGGGCTGTATGGAGGATGTGGAAGTACTTGAATGTTTTTCTTCGCCAGAAATTCTATAATTGAGAGCGCAGTGTGAGATGGCGCGTTATCGTGGTGCAGCA
>JABUQX010008797.1:37500-42115 GCA_015478945.1 Trachelipus rathkii
TAGTACGTCGAAGATTCGATTTCCGAAGGAAATCGAATCTGAGTCGAAAAACGATCCCTGTAAGGGATCGTTTTTTTACGCCCTCCTACTTCGGATTCCACCGTGGTTTCTTCTTCGCATCCGGTTCTGAGTCCGATATATATCTATATGGGTTAGAGTTAACGTATCGCTTTCAAACTTGGTATATGTTCTATGAAGGTGATAAACTGATCCCGCGAGTTTTGGTGACCGTAGGTCACCCCTAAGGGGGTGCTACCCCCTTAGCGCCAAGGTCAAATTCGTCCTGAAAACCCTGTTAGGCTTAACGTATCGGGCTAAAATTTGGATGTGAGTTATATGATGACGCAATCTCGTCGGAGACGAGATTACGTTTCTCTGCGTCCCCCCGTAAGGGGGGACGCTGCCCCACAAAAAATTAAAAATGATCGTAGAAGACTGAAACTTGGAGGCTGGGTTGAGGAGTCGGAGTCGGAGACGGAGACGGAGTCGGAGTTGTTGGATTCGATCTGGAGACGGAGTCGAGTGGATTCTGTTTGAGTTCAGGACCCCCCCGGAGGTGGGGCCCCCCTTTGAAAAAAAAAGAAGAAATGCATGGAATGCAAAACAGAGGAAGAAGAAGAAGAAGAAGAAGAAGAAGAAGAAAGGAAGAAGGAGGAAGGAAGAAGAATGAAGAAGGAGTCTGAGGAGTAGGCACAGACACCGGTGCTGGAGCCGGTGCGGTGCTGAGTTAATAAACATTCGTATAACAACAATGTGTCTTTATATATGTTATTGGATCTGTAGATTTCGAAAATAATGGTTTCAGAACCATCAAGAAATAAAATTAAATAAATAAATAAATAAAATTTCCTACACTTTTTATTATAACTAAAATTGTCATGCTTTACATACCCTAAAGCAGTAAATCCCAAATCAGTCACCATCCACCTTCCTGTCACCCTCCTGACCATCTATGATCTATTGATCTATTGATTAAGGCCAAATTTTTTACTAAAATTGTCATTGGATAAACAACATAAAATCAAGTTCTTTATACAAAGATCAATAATATATGCTGACTAAACAAAGCTAATAATAATAAGTTTTACTTAGCAATTATCTGAACTAAGAAAATAATGTACAACGACAAACTTAACTCATCTTAAACAGGAATAAACGGTCAACATTAACAAAGTTTCACACCTAACAGCAGTAAAGTAACTAACATAGCATCCAAAAACGTAACTTATTCACACTTGGTCAAGCATATCTCTAACATAACAATGTTAATTTACACTAACATGGTAATATTTAACTAAAATTTACTATAACCTTGTGTAATTATCATATAGACCGGTGAAAGTATGCTAACGTAACAAAGTTTTCCTATTAATAGAGCTAACATGATGTAACATGAACTAAGAATATAATATACATCGACAAACCTGACACATCTTAAGCAAGAATAAACTGCTAGCATTAACAAAGATCCAAACTTATCAACAGTAAAAGTAACTAACAAGACTCACAAAAACATATTCCATTCATACTTTAGCAACCATATCTTCAACATGACAATGTTAATTTTACATTAACATAGTATTATTTAACAAAAAAATTTAGCATATCCTTACCTAACCAGCATAATACCTAATGGGTAAAGACAAACAAAGTAAAGTTTTACTCTCTGTAAAGCTAAACTATGAGCATAACGTACTTAACACACAACAACCAGACGAATAAACAGCCACCATCATCATCAATGTAGTCAATAAATCGAACATAGGAGGGAAGTAAAACAAGTTTTCATTTTTATAACATATAATTTTCATTGAAAAGAGCGTTATATAAATACATAAAAACATATAAATACATAAAAATATGTTTATTTTAAATATATTAATTCATCTGATCAGCGAACATAGGATTCAAGTTGGGTACGTTCTATATATCTCTCTAAAGATTCAATACCCTTTGAAAGAATGTAAGTATAAATGTCTTCAGCAACACTAAACCATTTTTCGGCATATGTCGATTCAACAGCACTCATTCTCTCATACAAGAGAGAAGTAAACTCATCCAAGCTGATAGTTATTAAAGCATTTCTGTATACCGCATTATATGGGAAACCACATGTTTCGGTGTAAATATCGTAGATTACACCGTGAGCTATATGTATTAAGTCATCGAGTATGTCAACATCGTAAAGATGCGATGTTAATTCATTTTTTATTTTAAGCAACGCTGTAATATTTTCAGGTGTTCGAACTGTGAAACCTATACATGTGCGATAGAAGGTCACACAATCGATGGGTTTCCAATATTGGCGTACCTCAAGGGTTTTAATATTGTCACACGACGAGAACACCACGTCTATTCTATTAGAACCACTTATGTTGTCTTCCCTGTTAGATATTTCACTAAACGTTGATCTCTCGGATAACAAACACTTATCCTCTACCCATGTAGCAGCGATGTCGATAATCTTGATGAATCCATCAGCACAAACGAATAAAGGTCTATTATTTGACCCTTTGGCAGAAATACAAGCAACGTAACGACTGCCATTTGGTTTACGATTAAATATAAATGACACATCATTGGGAATAACGAAGCTCCTTGTGAAGATATCAACAACAGACGTGGAGATGCGGGGAGATGTCATCGTACCAGTACAGCGAAAAAATGTCCTACTGACGGAAATCGTATGCGTAAACAACCCTTATAGGTAATGAGATTCTTTCTTTCAGCCAATCAGAAGAAAGTAAACAAGAATACAACGCACAAACGAACCATATCAGTTCAAAAGGGTATATATTCTCGCTAGACAACAACAACAACAACAACAACAACAACAACAACAACAACAACAACAACAACAACAACAATAACATAGTACAAAAATAAGTTCTTTATATACCAACCAACGAATATATGCTAACGTAACATTGTTTTCACGTTAATAAAGCTAACATAGCTTTACCAGAACTAAGAATATACTGTACAATAACAAAATCTAACACACCTTACACACGAATAAACAACTAACATTAACAAAGTTCCATACTTAACAGCAGTAAAGCACCTAGCCCAGCGTACATGACGTAACCTATTCACACTTTTTCAAGCATATCTCTAACATATCATTGTTAATTTTACATTAACACTATTGATTTACGTAGCATATCGAGTATCATTTCTGATAAACATAGCACAAAAATGAGTTCTTTATATACTAACCAGCGAATATAGGTTAACATTACAATGTTTCCACAATAATAAAGCTAACATAGCATCATATGAACTAAGAAAATAATGTACAACGACAAACTTAACACAACTTACGCACTAATAAACAGTTAACATTAACAAAGTTCCACACTTAACACCTGTAAAGTAACTAGCGTTGCATACAAAACGTAACCTATTCATACTTTAATAAGTTCTATATACTGCCACGAAGATATGCTTACGGAACAAAGTTTTAGCTTCAATAAAGCTAACATGTCATAACCTGAACTAAGAATATATTGTACAATTGCAAACCTAACATACCTTACGCATGAATAATCAGCTAACATCCTGAAAATTCCCTACTTATGACTGGGTGAAATTAACACTGATTTGTTGGAGAAATGATGAGTTTTGTAAGATATTACTGTGTTAACTGGCGATGATATGTTAGAAACGTGAGGCTATGTTAAGATTTTGTTGAGTAATGTTAGGTTTGTCCGAGAATTTTGCTAATGTCTACGCTTATTCATAGCTCAAATGATGTTATACTCGAGACGAGTGACACTTTGATGAAGATAGTGTCAATTCATAGTTCAAGATGCATGTATCTTTGATAGAATGGCTATGGGATTTTGTTAGATAATACGTCTTTACCTGTTGCAGAAATGCTGGAAAAGTGGGAACATTTCGAGTATTGTATGACCTGTTAGCTACTTTATCTTTGATAAGTAGGGAATTTTCAGGATGTTAACGGATTATTCATACGCTAGGTATGTTAGCACTGATTTGTTAGAGAAATGATGAGTTTTTGTAAGATATTACTGTGTTAACTGACGATGATGTGTTAGAAACGTGAGCCTAGGTTAAGTTTTTTGTTGAGTAATGTTAGGTTTGCCCTAGACTTTTGATAATGTCTACGTTTATTCATAGGTCAAATGATGTTATACTCGAAACGATTGACACTTTGATGAAGATAGTGTCAATTCATAGTTCAAGATGGTGGCATCTTTGATAGATTGGTCACTTTGTTAAGGGATTTTGTTAGATAATACGGCTTTATCTGCTGCTAATATGCTCGAAAAGTGGGAACATATCGAGTATTGTATGACCTGTTAGCTACTTTACCTTTGATAAGTAGGGAATTTTCAGGATGTTAGCTGATTATTCATGCGTGAGGTATGTTAGGTTTGCAATTGTACATTATATTCTTAGTTCAGGTTATGACATGTTAGCTTTATTGAAGCTAAAACTTTGTTCCGTAAGCATATCTTCGTGGGTCAGTATATATAGAACTTATTAAAAAGTATGAATAGGTTACGTTTTGTATGCAATGCTAGTTACTTTACTGGTGTTAAGTGTGGAACTTTGTTAATGTTAACTGTTTATTAGTGCGTAAGTTGTG
>JABUQX010008798.1:0-17500 GCA_015478945.1 Trachelipus rathkii
CGTTAGCATATATCGTGATCAGGTTGTAATAAAGAATTTGTTTTCATTTTTATTTTATCCCAAAAGTAAACAATGTGACTTGAATCAATAGATTCAATAGATTCACAACTGACTGGGAGGTGGTTGGATGGGGTTTGAGATGGTTTGATTTAGGTGATTTGACTGCTTTAGGGATGTAAAAACGCCAATTTTAGTAAAAATTAGACCTTAATCAATAGATCAAAAGATCACAGCAGGTCAGGAGGGAGGTTGGGATAGTGGTTTGATTAGTGATTTACTGCTTTAGGGTATGTAAAAAACGTTAAATTTGTAAGTTATAACAAAAACAAAATAAAAGTTAAAAAAATTTATTATTTATTTAATTTATTTATTTTTTTTTTCTTTCTTGTGATGGTTCTGAAACCATTATTTGCGAAAATCTACAGACTCGATAAACCTCTATAAAGACACACCAACATTGTTCATTACACAAAAAAATTTAATAACTCGGTACCACACCGGGCTCCAGCACCGGTGCCCGAGCCAACTCCTCATGTGAATCCCTCCTCCTTCCTCATTCTTCATCCTTTTCTTCCTTTCCTCCTTCTCAATCTTCCCTTTCTTCTTCTTCCTTTCTTCTTCTTCCTTTCTTCTTCCTCTGTTTTTGCATTTCCATGCATTTCTTCTTCTTTTTCAACTGGGGACCCCCCTCAGGTGGGGTCCCTGGACTCCGAAACGAATCCGGACTCCGTCTCCGTCTCCGCTCCGTCTCCGGATCCGACTCCTCAACCCAGCCTCCAAGTTTCAGTCTTCTACGATCATTTAATTTTTTTGTGGGCAGCGTCCCCCCTATGGAGGGGGACGCAGAGGGACGTAAATCGTCTCCGACGAGATTACGTCGTCATATAGCTCACATTCCAAATTTTAGCCCGATACCTTAAGCCTAACATGGTTTTCAGAGACGAATTGGACCTTGGCGCTAAGGGGGCAGCACCGCCCTTTAGGGGTGACCTACGATCACCAAAACTCGTCTGTGACTCACCTGCTCGATGGAAATCGTAAGCCTAATCTTGCTCACCCCAACACACCCACACACAAGGCGTAGCGTATATTTCACCTTCGCTCTCGGGGAAGACCCCCCTCTTATATACTCCTACAGACTTAAATTTACACGGATTTCGAGCTTATCCCATATATTAGATTATATTCCAAGTTTAAAGCAAATATCTTCTTATTACTTTTGAGGAAAAAAGCTGTAGGGAGCTCAAAAGCGGTCATGCACGTACAGCGATTATCGAATGATAATTATTGTAATTATTTTCTTCCGATTACATTTTTCAGTGCTTAAATGAGCAACCAGAGCAGGTAGAAAGACGATTTAAAGATCGATTTTAGGGTAATCGATCCCCTTCCCCCCGGCCCAAAAACGAAATCGATGGAACCATCAAAAAATGAATTCTATCGATCATTTAAAACCTTCTAGAAACCAAAAAGCCCCCTTTGGGGGGCTCCGTCCCCCTTTTGGGAGGCTAAACCCTTGAGTTCAGTCTCAGAACCTCGGAAGTCGGTCTTTCAGACCTTAATTTCGGTCTCACCGACCTTAAAAACCCTGAGGTTGACGGTATCAAACGTCCAAAATCTGATGAAATGAAATGAAAATTTCCAAGTCAGCTGCGACATGGGACTGGAATTCCCAAAATCTCCGAAAGTGGTTTTTCAAGTCTTTGCCTTCGACCTGCAGGGCTGCCAATGGGAAAAATCCACTCAAAATCCCTCCAGGTGTGGGTTTCTTGACCTGAAATTATGGACAAAAACGTTAAAAAAAGTTAAAAAATCAAGGCCAAAAAAAGGGTCAGGGCAGGTAAAAAATTTGGGGTTCAAAAAAATTCGGGTGGGGTAAAAGAGGCCTGGACAGAATGGTAAAAAAAAAAAGTAAGCTAAAAATTTAAAAAGTGTGTTCAAAAAGATGCCTAAAAAGGACAAATTTACGGATTAGGGTTGCCAGATTAGCGTCAAAATTCTGACAAACGTTAAAAAAAGTAAACAACATTTCTTAAAAAATGGTTAAGAAATTAGTAAAAAAGTCAAGGGTGGGGAAAGAGCCGTATGGGGTAAAAGGTCAGTTGTTGCGGGTAGTTTCCCACCCTACGACTATATATAATATATATATATAATAATATATATATATATATATATATATATATCTATATATATTATATTATATATATGATATATATATATATATATATATATATATATATATATATATATATATATCAGAGGTGCGCACCTCGCTCATTTAGGGGTAGTTCGCTAACGGCACCTCCGCACCTCAAGAAAACGTAGTCCGCTAGCGCTCCTCCGCACTTATTTAAAGACTATCAAACCTCCGCTATCGCAAGTCCGTACGTCCGCACGTCTCCTCGCTAATAATGTGCGACTTCATAAAAGATTTTAATATTAAATACTAAATAGTATTTATCCTTACAAAAAATTCATTTATAATATTATATGAAAATTGAATGAATATTTACAGAATCTCAAGATTTTCCACTTCCTCCTCAATGTAGTCTTCAAAGGACAAGGAGATCATGATTAGCCTTTCAAAAAGATTATGTGCTCAAAATAAAAGCAGTTTAAGGCTGACCTCTTTGCCCTCAAAATATCCCCACCAATACAAATATTCGCTCTACAGCCGGCCAGAACTTAGGATAGGAATATTATATCATGTTATGTGATTGAAACAGAACAGAGATATAGGAAACTTATCAACGAAATTCATGCATATGACATCACATTGCTTGAACACCGAATGGAACACAGGATGTACACATACTAGGTGAGCCACGATGAAATGTACACACGACGTCTGTTATCTATAGCACTTACCACATCACACATCCACAAGCCAAAGCACATCCGAAATTCGACTGACTACTCTATAAGTGCGTACCACTCAACCCTACAACCACACATATACGATCATCCAGCCCCTATACACCTAGCTTCTCGAAATAATTATTTATGCTAATGACCACCCTGTCCACCCATAAAAAGGTCAAAGTTTTCACATAATAACGCTAACATGTCATAATCTAAGTCACCAAGTGAACTATATACTAAAATATATATGTATGTCGATCCATTTGAATACAACGACAAACAACGTAAACGCACCTTCGAGAGCAACGAATCTAAACTTCGCTAACTGGACTCTCAGAAGTCGCTCGACTTATGACGACACTAAGAGTGCAACTACTTAGTATACCATGAAACAAGCATACAAAACTATTCTCAACCTATTACAAGTGTATTGCTTTGCAAGCATGTGATTCTATTATATATTAACATATCATATGTTTTACCTTTCGATAACATAGTTAAACATTTAACATTCAATGGGTAATAAACGAGCTGTTATCTATTCATCAAAAGTGTCATCGTTTCAGTAGATATATATATATTAATAACATTCATTATTGAACATATGAATTAAAACGTAGACATATATAGCAAAAGGATCTAGGGCAAATAACTATTATAATACCTAATAGCCATTATATAGCTTCAACATAAAATAATTATAACCTTATATGAGGCCTCACGTTCTATAACAATCAATTACATTCAGTCATTTATATGTAAACTACTGATATATAATATTACTTATATCAATAAACTTATTATCTAATTTCTATTATACTAACAAATCAGATGTTATTTCCACATTTCAATTAAGTAATATTAACATAATATACCTAACTTACGAATAAAAACAGTTTCATATATAACCAAGAATATTTTAATTTATAAACACATTACCTTTACTCCATAATATAAAATCCCAGTAGGGATGCTCCCTTGAAAGGGTGTGAATCCTGCGAAGGGGACACCCCGAAGGGTGTGTAAGCGGCTTTAACCCACTTTTCAAGTGAACGCATCCGCCTGGTGGAGTTTTCTCAACGGAAGGTAATGTGTTGATCTTTTGTATTTCTAATTTTATTCAAACGATTATCATCTAAAATGAAGGTGAATAATAAGTGTTATATTAGTTTAATATTATATATATATACATATATATATATATATATGTGATAATATATATAATTACTTAGGACAATGTATGGTAAATAATACTATACTGTATTTGGTTATAGTAATAATATAGAATAATTGAATTGATAGTATTTTTGAATATGAATATTTTACTAGTGTTAAATGATACTACTGATAGATATATATATTAGTGTTAGAAACGTTAAGCTCTATATATGAGTCAAGTTTTTTGTATTTAATTAAATTGTATTAGGTTTATGCCCTTTAGACTTTTGCTTAAATGTTCATACGTATTTTATTATCATATGTTCATAAATGATGTATTAGTATTAACTCTATAAAACGTGATGATCACTTATTGATATGATAGATTAAGTGTTCATATATAATTAATGAATAATATTCATTTGTAAAATTTATATTTATAATAAATATGTAAATATTTAATATTGAATAAGTATAGGTATGGCGAAAAATTTATTGTAAATAGTTTATACTCTGTATTTTTAGTATTTATATATATATTATTATATAATAATTATATCTGGTTAGTTACCTTTGCTGTTGTCAAAGATGTTGAAACTTTGTTAATTATATGTTAGCAGTTTAATTTATCGTGTACTTATATAATTATTATAAATTATATATATAATATATAATTATATATTATATATATATATACTTATAGACCTATATTAAGGGTGTTAGGGTATTGTTCGTATTATTAGTAACATGTATATAATTTAAAAAAATTTTTTAGTTCAGGTGTTACAATGTGTGCTATTTTTATAGTTAGCTTTTATTATATGTTGAAAATAAACTTTTTTACGTTTAAGTTTACATATAATTCCATGTGTGGTCGTGTTTTATGTGGTGTATGGAATATATTATTATATAATATAGTAATTATAATTTTAGTGTGTATATTATAATTTGCTAATGTAGTGTTTGTGTTATATGATGTAATATAATATATATATATATACTATATATATATTATATATATAATTTATATATATATGGTGTGTGTGTTGTTGTATATAGTTTAAATCTTTTGTTATATAATTTATATATAATATATTATAATATTATTATATTATGTGTATAGTATTGTATGTGTGATGTAGTGTCAAATTATATATAACTTCTTACGTTTCATTTACTTACTAACTAAGCTTGATTTCACCATATACTGAATATTTCATTATGTTCTATAAACAATGAGTTTATACATATCGTCAATTGCATCTAATTTATGCATATCTTTGGCATAAATAGATATAAAACCGTATTTTTACTTAAAAATATGTACGATCTGTATAAACACAATTTTAATATATTTATTCATATAACTACATTCATGCTTATGATATACTACTACCATAAAAACTACCAACAACTTGTCTCTTATCATTAATTTTTTTTTCTAATATTTGAGAATGCAATGCTATTTATATTTATATACTCTACTGAGTATTTGCAAATTTTATGAACAGTAATTTCAGGTTTAGTACAATTTATAAACTTTGAGTGTATTTAGTAATTTTAATTTAATTTTAATGGTTTTATTTTTTAGTTCATTATAGCTTTGCTCATAGAATATTTTTATCTAACTTATCATTATGATTTCAACATAAGATAAAGCACACTATATTATTTTTTTAAAATTATTTTCATTTTTATTTTATTTATTATTAAAATTCTTTTATTTTTTTGTCCCATTACTATTTGTATTTAAATTTATGTTTTCTAGATTTAATGTGCATCTGCCTGTTTCATTTTGGCATTTACAATTTCCTAGTTGAGTTAATTTTGTTGGTGATTTTTATTCATTTTGAGTAAATGTTGTTTTAATATCTGAGAAATAAAGCATTGATATTTTTTAATCATATTTGATTTTAATCATTCTCAAATCTTATTATAATAACATTAAAGTTATATGATGAGGATAATATACTTTCTCGTGCGTTTTAATAATATGATGAATATGGTTGTGATAGTAGAGTTGTCCGAGATGTGTGTTGTTTTGTGTTGTTGTTGTTGTGTTGAGAGATTTGTTGATTGTGTGCTGTGTTAGTGTTATATATGGTACCTTTAAGGAGGTTTAGATTATTTTTGGAAGTTTAATATTAAAAACAATTAATTTTTTTTATAAAAGGTATATATTATGTTATAAACTTAAATAAAAATTTTATATTTCGTATTTGGTATGTAACGCATATAATAGAGCTGATTAAGCGCTTTAGGAGGGAAATTGATTATATGAAAATAAGTGGTTTAAATAAAAATATAATCAATATTTTTTTTAAAGAAGGGATGCGGTAAGAGCTAACGATTATGAGGAAGCGAGATAATTACGTTTTTTTATTGATCTCCGTCTACATGTCGTGTTTAAGGTGCAAAGTGCCGAAGCGTTCTGCTTAATGATTAGTGATCTTCCTGGGTGACGGATATTCATGGTTCTTAAGGCGCACCTCTGCTGGCGTGCAGGTTTGTCCGCACCTAGTTCTGGTAGTCCGCCTCGGAGCGGATGGTTACATTATTTTCTTAGTTTCACTTAGGATTCTGGCTCTAAGCGGTAAATTCACCCTAAAAGCGGATAATGTAGATGTCTCCACACACATACTCTTTGTGATACAGTATTAAGTGTACATATTAAAGAGTCAGAATGAGAGTGACCAATGGTCTCTATTGGGTCATTAAAGTTTTATTTTTCTGAATGGTGTACTATGTTAATGTAAAAATATTACAGTTGATCTGTTAGATAAATAGGAATAGATATTTTATTAATTCAAGGTGATGCTATGTAGCATTATATATAATTAATTCGTGTTGAGAAAACTTGTTTACGTTTTATGCTAAATATATCTCTCTAAGTGTGTGTATATGTGTTGTATAGTGTTGTATGTTTATATGTTAGTGTTATATTGATGTTGTATTGAGTGTAGTGTGATTGTTAGTATATTATTATACATTGGGCGTAGGCAGGATTTCCTTTAGGGGGGGGGTTGAGTGATATAAATATATATATGTGGGTTGATGTATGTGTGTGTTATATGATGTGAGTGTGTGTGATTGAGTGTTAGTTAGGGTGTGTGGTGTGTGTATTAGTTGTAACTGAATATACAAAGCTTCTGCATCTGTATTCATATATAATATATATTCTACTAAAGATAACTTAAATACTTAACTGTTATTACTGTTTTGGTAACTGATTCTGATCTAACATGTACATATCGTCAATTGCAAATTTGAGCATCTTTGAGCAAAGAAATAAACTCCGAGTTATTCTATAAATATGTTTTGAAAGACTTAAACATTTATATATTATTCAAATCTCATATTTCATTGTTTATAAAATAGTTATAATACTAATTATAATTTTTTTTATTTTTATCATTAAGTAAGAAAGAAAAGTGGAGTATCCATGAATACTGGTTTACTTATTTTTTTATAAAGTTTTTATTTCAACTGTATACTTATGATATATATATATATTATATATATATATATATATATGTATTAATTTTTATATTAATTTTAATTTTTATATTTATTATAATTTTTATTATAATAATATTATTATTAATTTACTTACTTTATTTTTTATTTATATAATATTTTGTTTTTTTTTTTATTGTATTTTTACTAATAATATTTTTCTTTTTTCATCTTGTCTCTCAATATGTGTTTTTTATATTAATTACGTATTTTGTTCTTTACTCTCTCATTTTATTATTTATATGCTTTTGGCAGAACGTCGTCTCATTTTGACAATTTTTATACTTTGTCGAATCTATTCTAGATTTTTTTTATATTTTTTTATTTCTTAATTGTATTATTAATTTATTTATATTGTTCTCTTGAAAAATTCTCAAACTTGTAATATTTTACTTTAATATAAGCACTATATGATACTTTTGTTTTAATTGTTTTTTGAATCTTTTATAATTATTTTAATATTGATATATAATTTTACGATATATTATCTATTTCTCTATTTTATTTAAATTTTATTAGAAATTCTTATAAAACATTTTTGTTATTTATATACTCATAATTAAGCAATGTGTTTAATTATATCTACATTCATATTTATGTTATCTATTGATTGATGTTATTTAATGTGTTTAAAAGTTATATTGTTCTTATCTACTGTGTTTAGAATGCTCCCTTAAAAACGTCGTCTGGGAAACATATAACGGTTCATCAATTTTTATTTTGCCAAGATTAAGGGGGGCAAGTGCCCCCCCCTGCACCCCGCCTGCCTACGCGCCATTGTAGCTATATATGATGTTGATGTGTGATGTGTTGAGTTAGTAGTGTGTGTGTGATGTTGTGTGTGTGTGTGTTTATATATTGTAGTGTGTTTGTGTGTCGTGTGTGATGTTGATTGTAGTGTGTGTAGTGTTGTGTGTAGCTTAGTGTGTATGTCATATTATTGGCATAGTATTGATATATGTAGAGATATGCTTGAAAATAAAAATAAAGTTTAGTTGAGACTAAAGGTTACGTTTTATTGTAATGTTAGTTACTTACTCTGTTGTTAATGAGGAACTTTATGGGGAGATTGTTGTAATTTACTATATTTAAGGTATTTTAGTCTAATTTGATCGTCATGTTACCTATTACTTTTTACCTATAGCGTTCACGAATCGCGCCTATACCCAGGAAGGGTAATCTCATTTATATAGAGTGGTGAATACTATATGTCGTACGTAGCGGTCCAACCTCTTTCAGTGTCCACTCCCTTTTCTTCCAAGTTAAGACTCACTTGTTCATCGGATCAGTCAGCGTGAATCATAGATGGCATTTGATGTATGACTTAATTACACTCAATGCGAATTCTGTAAGGTTAGCAACATTTCCTATTTCTGTGTCCTTAAATGTACTATCTTCCCCTGTGAGATTGGTACCATATCTTCCTAGGTGTCTCACTCAATTGTCGCGCTTTCTTAGCACTAACGCTTGGCCACCTCGACCTCACGCTTCACAACTGTTCCTTGTCGACAAAATGTTGATCATGCTCTCAGACATAACTCTTACTGTTTGTAGAATGTCTGTGGTTGGAACTCTATTGTTTCATACCTTTGTTTCAAGTTTAATATTTTAGGGTTGTTACGTCCTATAACGGTCTTCTGCTAAACATGCTTGTCGTGTTTGTCCTCATCTTGTGCACCTATTATTTTCTTTCCGTTCAGATAAATGTGATATATATAAAGTAATCTTATTAAATGTTGATAACTTTGTGTATACGTTGCCATATATCGTATATACTGATTTCTAGTATGATATATAAAGGAATTTGTTTTATGTTTAAGTATTTATTTCCTAAATAATGAATACTTCAGATAAAAGCCGAGTTTTGAAAGAGAGTACTGTAATAGGTAAATTGTTATCGTTGACAGAAGAATAGAGACTAACACTGGTTTGTATATTTAGTATATACAATAAACGGTTATTATATTTAGTGATATAATATTTTACTGCTTTATAGGGTATGTAAAACACGACAAATATTTTAATAGTTAAAAATATTAAGACCTCATTATATCAATATATGATAATCAAATATAGATGATCTGACCAGGCGATTCCAGTAATCTTTGTCTAGTGACTACTCAGGAGCTCATGCGTTTTGCTCTCTCTCTCTCCGATAATTGTTTGATATTTTTATGAATATTTTCCGGAAAATTTAGTATTGTGCATAAATAAAGAATATTTTGAAAGTATAAGAAGTAGGCATAATAAGTGTATAAAAAAATTTAATTTATATTTATTTTATTTAATTTATAGTATATTATTAATTTATTATTTATATTTATTTTTCATTTAGATATGTCTGAACTCAATTATATATCAAAAATCTATAACAGTGACTCTCAGATTTAAACCTATATATAAAACACCAACATTGTTGTTAATATACAAATAAATTATATTATATAATATATAACTCTCTAGTGTAAACCTTACACACTTCAAAAGGCTTACCGAGCAAATCACGGGTTGCACTCTCCATATTGCCTGTGGCAACATCAAAATTAGCTATGAGATGCCAAAGTACCAATATTTCGAATTTTTATCTAGTCATACACATTACTTTACTCACCTCTCTCACAATTTTCAACTACACATACACAATCTCCGCTAGTTTTTATTTGAGCACAAAAAGGTCACATTCTTAATTGATTGAAAAGTAGGCGTTATTATCGTCTTCGTGCGCTTCTCTTCTCTTTCCCTCCCAACTGGTCCTTCAATTCTTCCTATTCTTCCTCTTTCCTTCTGTATACATTCTCTCCAATTCTTGTGTATTTTTATTGTAAATATCTACTTGCATTTCTTCTCCTATTTCTATCATCTGTTGAGGCACAACTTCCCTCTCAAAAAATATGTGTGAATGTGTGTTCGTAATATTGTATCGCATCTTGTGGACTGCTACACGAAATAGCTCGTATATTCCCGGACTCTCGTACTCAACGCGTCTTCCGTCATACTTCTCGCTGGTAAACCATCGAAGGCACTACCTACGAACCAGAGCTCCAAGTTTCTCTCGGTCGTTCTAAGTCGCCTGTTCCTAGTTTATTACTTTTTTTGTGGTAGGCAAAGCGTTAACCCTAATTTAATGGAGTAGGACGTACATAGTAAGTAGATACTGATAATCTCGTACTCCTGACTCAGAGATTACGTCATATCATATAATAACTCTACTAATATCCAAATTTCATACTGACCTATTTATCAGTTAGCTCATAACTAATGGTTTTCATGAGTGACAGTAAATATTTGACTACTGGCTCATCGTAGTGATAGCTAGCACCCCCCTTAAGGGTAGTATGACCTATACCGGCTACCAATAAAACCTCTTAGTACTAGTGACTCACTACTGGCTCTAATTGGAAATCGTTTAAGTCATCATAATCTTTGCTCACCCAACACACACACACAGGCGTTAGCGTTATATCTTTTCAATCATTCGCTCTTCGGGGGCGACCCCCTTCTAATTATAACATTTACCGTTTACAGACTTTGAAATTTTAACTAACGGATTTTATATGAAGCTTACTATCCTCATTATATATAAGATTATATTATCCAATGTATTAAAAAGCAAATATCTCTTTTTAGTATTAACTTTTTGAGATAATAAAGCTGATATAGTGAGGTGATAGATCTAAAAATAGTTAGAGTATCATCACTATACAAGCTAATTTAATATTCAAATGATAATTATATATTGTAATATTTATCTATTTCTGAATATTTTCAATTTCCTCTCTCAAGTGTCTATAATGGATCAATCACAGAATAAGCACGTAGAAAGACTCGTAATTATAAAGTTCGAAATATTTTTCATTAACTTCTCAGCAAATAGTAGAAACGAGACGGGTAGGTAAATCAATATACAACCTATATGAGCACTACTCAAGAATATGTCAATATCGAGAGAATATAGATGATCTATCGATCATATATATCATATGAAAACCAGAGCATTCTATAGTGAGACAAGCAAAATAAATTTATAGAAAGCCCCCCCTTCTTTGTTGTGGAGCTCCCACCCCCGCATCACACTTTCAAGCGAGTTACAAAATCACTTTGAGAGTGAGTTCTCAAGATCTCAAGATCTCGTAGTAATAGTTGAGTCTTTCCAGACCTCATTATAAATTCTCAGGTGTATCTCTACCGAACACATTATAAAACCCTAGGTTTATACGAATCATAATACGTATCAAGAATCTGTATAATGAAATAATGTAGAAATTTCCTCATAGTCATGCTGCCGATCATATGACTGGAAATTCTACAAAACCCTTGTAATAAATGTGATTTATTACTAAAGTACTATTTTGACCTTTCGATACAGTGCAGCGTACGGCCTATGTGATAGTATATGTAAAATATACCCACAAAATCACTTACCGGATATTGGTAGTCATTGACTATCTTGTAATATATTATTCTCATAGAAAGATTTCAAAGTAAATTAAATTCATAATCAATAAGGTCATAAAAAAGGTCAGGGCAGGTAAAATTTGGTGAAAATAAAAATATTAAATTCTAAGTTATATATATAGTGATCGAGTAAATAAGAGGCCTGATACATACATGAATGGTAAAGAAAAGTAGTACTAAAGAATGTTAAATAGAAGTTTTCATAAAAAAATGCAAAAAGGACATTAAATTTAAACGGATTATGATAGTGCCAGATATTTAGCTTCTAATATTCTGACTAAAACGTTAAAAATAGAGTAACAAATAAATATTGCTTAAAAAAATGTAAGAAATTAGTTAAAATAAATGACAGGTAGGGTAAAAAGAGCCTATATGGGTTATAAAAAGTAGTCTTAGTGATATATTCTATATAGGTATAAGTTTCCACCCCTTTAACTAGTATAATATATATTATTATTTATATATAATAATAATTATATATTAATAATAATTTATATTATATATTAAAGTTATATATATATATAATATATATATATATAATATATATTAATATAATATATAATATATATATATATATATTTATAATATAATATTATAATATATATATATATTTAAATTATATAAAATAATATATAATATAAATATATAGTATATATATATATATATATATATATTATTAATTATATATATTTAATATATTTATATATATATATATATATATTATTAATATATATATTAATTAATATATATATATATAATATATATTAATATATATTATATAATATATATAATATATAATATATATATATATATATTTATATATATTATATATTATTATTTATTTATTATATATTTATATATATAATATTTATATTAATATATATATAATATATATATATATTAATATATATATTATATATTATATATTATATATATATATATATATTAATATATATATATATAATTATATATATATATAATATAATATATATATATATTATTTATAATATATATATATATATATATATATATTATAATATATATATATATAATATATAATATTATATAATATATATATATATAATAATATGATATATTTTTAAATATATTATATATATATAATATATATATATATATTATTTATTCACAGTATTGGGGTTTTATATTTTCATAAGATTTTTTTTTAAAATTATAAACTCCAGGCTTGAAACATGTTGTACCTCCTTTCCAGTCATCTCTGTTCTGTGAAATTCTCTCACATCATCTGTGTATCCTCTCTGAGAAATTTGCGTCAGGAAAGATCTTGGAAAGATTTATTTTATTTTATTTTACGTTTTTATCCCTTTAGTTTTTGTGGAAATGCGCAAAAACAAACACAAGCATTCAATTCACACATACAAAACATTTAAGTTTTTAAACATATTAGAGAAAAGAAGCATACAGGACAGACGAAAACCGAAAAAAAAAACGATCTTTTTCTAAAAATAAAATAAATACATGTGAAAAAAGCAATTTCTATTTATGTATATATAAAAAAAAGTTTTAAAAAAAATATATTAAATTTTGTGAGCAAAAGATCGTCTTGACTTGATAAGCCAAGTTTTCGAATTTGATCTTCAATTTTTGCAAAGTTTTCCAACTTTTTTGTAATGCATTCCAAAGGGATTTGGGCTTAAAAAGGAACACTTTGGTCGAAATTTGTAGATTTTTGGAATCGAATATTGGAATTTTGGGGTTCTATGAGTTTGTATTAAAAAGGCTTTATAATACTATACTTTTGTTATTGGCTCTTCTATTCTTCCACTAAAAGGATAGATTATATATTTATATATATAATATATATATATATATTATATATATATATAATATTGCATAATAATTTTTTCTTTTAAATATTTTTCAACTTCTATTATAAATTAAAGATATTATATTTTATTTGCTTGCTGAAGTAACATTCAAAGCATTTATTTAGTTGAACTTATCTTCCTTTCCCTTGTCTTGAATCCAAGAAATTGAGTTTATCTTTTATTACCTTGTCTTGAATCCAAGAAATTGAACTTATCTTCCTTACCTTTTCTTGAACCCAAGAAGTTGAACTTAGCTTCTTTTACTTTGTCTTCAACTCAAGAAGTTGAACTTATCTTCTTTTACCTTGTCTTAAATCCAAGGCGTTGAACTTATCTTTTTTTACTTTGTCTTCAATCCAAGAAGTTGAACTTATCTTCTTTTACTCTGCCTTGAATCCAAGAAGTTGAACTTATCTTCTTTTACCTTGTCTGTGAATTACCAATGAAGTTGAACAAATTTAACATAACTCTAAAAGATTCAAAATTTCTTCCTATTCGAAATTTGTCTTAATATACATTTTGATGCCAAGCAACTTTGTCTTATAAAATGTTTTGTACATACCCCTCACCAACCCCCAACCCCCCGCCATTGATGGTAAATAATAATACCAACAAAATCAAATAACTAAAATTCTCAACGAAATTCAGTTGTTTCCAGTAAATCTTATTAAAAAATCCTCCCTCCATTGCATGAAGTACCATTTTCTTTTTTACTCCTCTTCAGTTTTGTTTTTAGCATTTCATGCTTTACCTCTATTTCATCAACTTTTAATTTCATATCCATCATTTCTCCGTAATAATAGACTTACCTAAATGTAATTTTAATTCTATTACTATTTTTTTCAGATCCTTTAATTCAACGTGATAGGTGTTAGCATCATATGTAGTTAGGTAGTTTAAAATGGAAAAAAAAGTTATCCCATGTTTTGTTTAACAAATCTAATATGTTGTTGTTGTTATTGATGTTGTTGTTGTTGTTTTTTCTTCATTTTCTTCTTCTTCTTCTTTCCTTCTTCTTCTTCTGTTACCTGTCTTCTTTCTTCCTTCTTCTTCTTTTTTTGTTCTTTCAGAATCTTGCTTCTTTCTTCTTCTTCTTCTTCTGTGTTCGTTCTTTGTGTCTTCTTTTTCTCTTCTTTTGTCTTCTTTTTTTCTAGATTTCTTCTTCTTCTTTTACTGAGTTTTTTTCTTCTTTTTGCTTACTTACTTTTTTTGTCTTTTGTTTTTAGCTAGTGACTTTTTCCATTCTGGTGTAGCGTACCTTACTTCTTCTTCTTCGTTTCTTGCTGTCTTCTGTCTTCTTCTTCTTGCTTTCTTGCTCTTAACATAAATGATATTATTCTTCTATTTCATTCTTCTTGTTGTGCTTCTATTAAGTTATTATTATCTTCTTCTTCTGTCTTCTTCTTCCTTCGTTCTTTCTTCTAGCGTCCCTTTCTGTTCTTCTTCTTTGCTTCTAGTGAAACGAAGTATATTTCTCTAATCATGCGTCGTTTTTTATTCCTTTTCATGTATCCTCTAAAATTTTTATTAAATTAACAAATGAGCAGATTAAGAGGAGGAATCTAAAAAACTTTTGACCCGTTTAACTTTTAAAAAGATTATACTGTCTTGGGCAAGACTAATTACTTCTCAGCTCATGAGGCTAGGCCCATTGTAGCCGAAAACAGGGACGTACCTTACAGTGAATACACACAACGCTACAGCACACACACACACACACAGGTGCTGGCACGACACACGCACACGAAACACACACATCACCACCAGGTTCACACACCATCAGCACACACGTTACTGGGGGGACAGGGTGCGTTACTGGAACGCACAACACACACACACATACTCTGATAAATCATCGATAACATCTTGCGAGGTACACACACACAGCTTTAACAAACATTACAGAGTTTTAAGCTATGTAAATAGTCTGAAAACTCGCGCTTTATGTCCACAAAAATGAATAACTTAGTCAAGCCCTTCGGATAAGATTTATTTACACTAATAAACTTCTGTACGATGGTTATTATTATTATTTTCATCATTATTAATTATTATTATTATTATTATTATTATTATTATTATTATTATTATTATTATTATTATTATTATTATTATTATTATTATTATTATTATTATTATTATTATTATTATTATTATTAAAATATTTTTTCTTTTTATCATTACACAATAATATAAAATCGAGAAAAACGTAGTGGTATATATATATATATATTATAAGCTTATATATATATTATATATATCAATTATAATATATATATATATAGTATAAATACCTATATATATATATATATATATCAGTATATATTTATATATATAGGTCCATCATATAGCCTCCTATCTCCCACCGTTGCTGAAGCCTTGCTACTTCATTCGATTCCACTATTCTCGGTCATCTTCTGCCGATGGTTTGCCAGGTGTATCTCCATATGCTGCCTAATGCTTCATCCTGCCCAAAGCATGTTTATTCAATTTGTTTTTGGTCGTTTGGCGGTATGTAGCGCACCAAATTCATGTATTTTCCGTATAGTGTCACTGTGTGTCACATAGTGGTCAAGCTAGCGTGAGCTCTCGCGTCGATTTTCATGATTTGTATTTCTTTAGTGCTGTGCAGTTATGATGTCTTTTGATATTTGACATTTTCCTAATCTAGATGTTCCTCCTATTCTATCCAGTGTGTTATTTCCCAGCCATATATAGATCTCTATATTCCTTCTGGGTATTACAGCTTAATTCTGTTAACTGATTTGGCGCAATTTAATTTGTCCATGTTTTGCTTCCATATGTCATGACAGGAAGAACGCACTCATTATATACTTTTTCTTTTCAAATTGTAGAGGCATTTTCTCCTAAAAATTTTACTTAATCTTTTTCCCATTGCCACCCATCCAAGTTTCACTCTTTCTTTTTGTAGTTTCATTTATAACCCCGACGATTTGAAGTTATCACCTACTGTCCATAATACACATACGTCAGTTTTTTTCCACAGTGTTTGTATTTCACGCGTTATCTTTATTTAGCTTGGGGATTTTAAAGTTAGTAACATTACTCGTTAGGCTTTTATAGTACTTTTAATTTTAGTTCAACGTGTTTCCACGTCGATCGATGTATGTCTTAATGTTTCTGTCGACCAATGGTTGGTAGATTCTTCAAAGAATCTGCCAAGTAAGCAATAATGTGTCATGCTGCGACATGCCTAATGATGACTCAGCATATTTAACCGATATTACATTTGCCATCCTGGTATGAGTTCCTTCAGTCTGTGTTTCTAAATATCTCCTCATCCCTAAGCTGCCGGAGTGGAGACAAGGTAATTTTGGAGAGCGTCGTGGATCGCCGTTTCGAAGGCTCCTTTCAGGTTGTTTTAGTTTCTGTTTGATCTGTGCATGAGTAAGAGGAGCTGAGGAATGTGTGCTCTCGAATAAACGTATATGTTGTTGGAATGTTTCAATATTAAGTTGTTGTTATAGGATCCACTCTGCTTTTACCTCTAACCAGTTTCCTTTTATACCATGAGCTTATGCCAACAGAGCGCAAAATCCGTTTCTTCAATAATAATGGAATGCACGTGTGAAAGCGGTTGCAAGTGGAAGTATTCATATAATCTAGTTCCTTTTATAAGTTATTGGACGTACTTGTGATTG
>JABUQX010008798.1:42500-62672 GCA_015478945.1 Trachelipus rathkii
AATTTCGTGTTTTCTGAAGGTATTGAGATGTCTGTGGAGAGCGTTTGATTCGAAGACATATTCTCACTTGACGACGAACTAATGATGACGCGTTCAGTTGATGACGTTGATGGAGGAGACATCAATGACGATGATTTTTCATTTTCCTTTCCCTTCGACCCTGATAATTGAGAGGAAATAGAATTTTCACTTTCCGCGTCAGATCTAATTTTATTTAAGATTTTCCCCCTTTTTCTCTTTCTCTTTCTTCCTTTTCTACCTCTCTTTCTCTCCTTTATCTCTTTTACTTTATCTTTATTATTTAATTCTTTAGTGAGGTTTTCAAGAGTGTTTGAAACACTCTGATTATAAACTTGATTACTTGAATGTTCTTTAATCGTTACGTTCGAAGACGGATTTTCCGATTCTTTCGATTGCTTTTGACGTTTTCTCTTTTTCCGACTGAGCTTTCCTTCGAAAATAATAAAAGAAAAACTCGGATAATATTTGTAAATAAACTTGAATTTCTTTTGGCTATTTTTTGAAAAGAAATTATGATAATGTAAATAAACTTGACTTTTTTTTTTTTCTTTTTTTTTTTTGGTAAAAGAAATTATGATAAGTTTTAGTAATGAAAAAGAATATTTTTTTTAATATAGATTAATTCGGATAATGTTTTATCTATAAAGTCGAATAATTATTTATTAAAAACTCTGATAATAATTTGTTAATAAAATCGATTAATTTTATAATGGAAATAAATTAGTACTATAATATATTTATAAATAAATATTATTTAATAAATAAATATAATTTTTAATTAAACTCGAATAATTAATTATTAAAAACTCTGATAATAATTTTAATAAAAATTATTTTTCTAAAATAAACAAATTCGAATAATAGTTTGTTAATATTTCGAATGATATTTTAAATTAAATTAATCTGGATATTAATAACTAATAAACTAATAACTAAATAACTATTAATTAGTTAATAACTATTTAATTTAAAATAAAAGTAAAATTAAATGTTAATAACCTGGAGTAATTATTAATTCATAAAAAAAAAAAAAATCGAACAATTATTTTGATAAACTCGTATAATTATTTAATAAATATAAACTCTAATTATAGTTTATTAAAATTAACTATAAATTAAGTCGAATAATAGTTTAATAATTTACTATAAAATAAACTCGAATTATAGTTTATTAATTAGCTATAAAATAAACTTGAATTATAGTTTATTAATTAACTATAGCATAAACTTGAATTTTATTTATTAATAACTATAGAAAAACTAGAATTATAGTTTATTAATCTAATATAAAATAAACTCGAATTATAGTTCATTAATTAACTGTAACATAAACTTGAATTATAGTTTATTTATTAACTATAAAATAAACTCGAATTATAGTTTAATAATTTACTATAAAATAAACTCGAATTATAGTTTAATAATTTACTATAAAATAAAATTGAATTTTAGTTTATTAATTAACTATAATACACTAGTATATTAATTAACTTCAAATACTAATTTCATAAAAAAACTACACTTAGATTATAGTTTATTAATAAGTTCGAATAATAATTTAATAAAAAATAAAATCGGAATTATTAATAAACTGGAATTTGTAAAAATAAATAGCTTAACTTAATAAAATAAATGAAACTGATTAAAAATAACAATAATTTAAAATAAACAAAATCTCTCGTAAAAATATTAATCATTAATGGTAATAAAAAATCAGATAATGAATAATAAAAGATTGAATATCATCAATATAGGATATATATCTATTATGGTAAATAATATATATATATTATATATTATATTATATATTATATATAATATAGATAGCATATTATATAACTATGATATCTATTATATATATATATATAATATTTATATAGATATAATATATATATATATAAATATATATATATATATTATATATATATTAAAATATATATATAGATATATATGATATATATATAATTAAGTATCATAATATATATATATATGTATATATATAGTTATATATTTAATATAATGTTATATATATAATATGATATATACTTATATATATAGGTATAATAATATATATATATTAATATATATATTTATATATATAATTATCTATAAACCATATAAAAATATAATAATAATATACAGATTACGTATAATTATATAATTATATAAGGTTTTATTTATATATTAATAATAGTATAATATATATTATATATATATATATATACTATTATACTATATGATAATATATCTATAGACCCTACCTGGTAAGTCGTTATAATATACTATATGTTATCTGCAACTGTGTGGCATATAATAGTATATATTAACTTATATATATCTACTATATATCTACCATATAATATATATAATATTAATACTAAAATTAGTATATTATTATATAGTAATATGAATAATATAATATAATTATATATACTATATAAAATATATAGGTATTTATATTGATTAATATTTAATTTCCTGTTTAAAACATACAACTAAAAATACAATTATTTATCATATAATTTCAAAATATCATTTATTATTATTTTTATACAAATACTAATTATCTACTATATTAACCTCATTCTTTTATATATATATTATAACTAAATATATACCCTACTAATATATAAAATAGTATATGTAAGTATCCCTAGATATATATATATATTATATAATATATATATAATATATCTATCATGTATATATATACAATATATAGTATATATATATAAATATAAGTATATATATATATATAATCATTTAATAATTTAGATAGAAAAAACTTTGGTGATTTTTATTAAAAAGAAAATTATAATAAATTAAAAATTAAAAATAACATAAACGAAGAAGGGAAAACGTTAAAATGTCAATCGAAAAAAAGGGAGATTTTCTTTTTTTGTTTATAAAAAAAATTGAAAAATGAAAAATAAAAATAAAAAACAACAAAAAATTGAAATGAAAATGATTTTTAAAGAGATATAAAAATAATGATGAAAAAAAAATTCTTTAAATTCAAAAAGAATATTCTCAAAAAAAAAAAATATTTTTTGAAAAATATTTTTTGAAAAGTATTTTTTCTTTTTTCATTGTCAAAAGAAAGAAAAAGTGATTAAAAATAAATCAAAACGCCAAATCAGTTTAGGAGAGAAGGAGAAGATTGTCAAGAACATTTCAGATTTTTAAAGCTATTTTTTTAGCTATATTTTTTCCAGCAATTTTTTAGCTATATTTCAGCTATATTTTAGTCATTTTCTTATCATTACGTTTTATCTATCATATTTTAATTAGTTATTGCAATTTCAGTCCTTTTAGTTATCTTCATCTATACATTAATCATTTGTCTCAAATTCAGTTATTTTTAGCTATTTTCATCTACTTTTTAACTTTATTTCTATAAATGTAAATCTATATTTATTAACTTAAAGGTAAAACACTAGTTTAGAATGAGGAAGAGTATATATATATATATATATATATATATATATATATATATATATATATTTAATATATATTTGATAATATATATATATATAATAATTATATATTATATTATAATATATATAAATATATATATATATATATATACAATATATAGTTATATATATATATCATATATATATAGATATCTGAATTATAATATATATATTATTATATATAATATAATATTATATATATATTATATATATATATATAATATCATATATATATATATATATAATATTATATATATATCTTTGCAATATTTCAATTTGAACTTTAAACTTGGTCACAAGTACTTAATTTAGTTTTGCAAAACCGAATAAAAAATTCCATTTCTTTATCTAAAATTTTCTAATATTAGATAAAGGAAAAAAACTCGATACCTTTTCTTTTTCTACTTCTCTTTCTCCTTCGTTCATCCTTTCTCTGTTTACGTTTCTCCAATTTAGAAATGTTTCCTTCAGATTTTTCGACCATTTTATCACTGTCTTCAATATTCTTTCTATCTGTTATATATACTAATATAACCTTATATATATATTATAGTATAATATATTATATATATATATATATATGAATATATATATATATATAGTATATATATATATATATATATATATATAAATATATATATATATATATATATATCTTCCCTTTCGGCCAAAGATATGGGATGAGGTGCGAAAGGAGAATAGTTAAGTAAAAAAACATGAACTAGGTCCAAAGGAATACTCCCCCCATAAGAGGGTTTCACATCATCGCGACAGACCCCCCACATTGGTATCTCGTCAACGTAAGGGTTCATCCTCTGGACCAGGCCTACAGCCATACCCCCTCACAAAACCCCGCCATTCACTCCTATTATGCACCATTCTCCTCGCCTTTGCCAAAATTACTTACCTTTCCTCCGGACACTTCTTTACTATTACACTTTTTCTTCGGTCCTCCTACCGGTCGATCCCCACTACGCTCACCACTATACATCAGGTTAATCACCCGATTATCATTTATCTTTCCATAAGACCAAACCATCTTAAAACACTCATTTATTCTCTCATTCATGTCTTTCTTCACGCCACTCAACTCTCCAACACATTCATTCCTTATTTTATCAAATCTTCTGACACCTAATACCCCCTTAAGATTATTCATCTGAACAGATTGCCCCCTTAGCTCTATACCTCTTATTCCAAACCATAGTTTTAATACTATATAATAACACTGGTAAGAACATAAACAGGCAGAAAACAAGTGTACTCACCAAAGCTCTAGTTGCAACAGTCACCTTCCTATCGCTCACAACTTTCCTACTACACTCTGCATCATCCGTTCCTTTTCATCCAACATAATAGCCTAAATTTTTAAACTCAGATGCTTGTTCCAGTTGCTCACCATCCAATATGATTTCACACCTCAGACTCTCATCATCCATTATCATCACTTTATTTTTATCTACATTTACTTTCAAGCCCCTCTACCAAACTTCTCAAACTTTCCTTAGATTAGCGACACAAAACCACATCATCTGCGTACAACAAGGAAGAAACCATTCACTCTCTTCCATTCTCTATCTGCCTAACAACCTCCCCGCCACCCCTACGTTTAATTCTTTCATAACCCTATCCATAAACAAATTAAATAGTCATGGAGACATAAATATTCCTGCCTCAACCCCACTATTACTTTTAAACCATTCATTTTCCATCCCATTTATTCTTACACACCCTTCACTATAGACATACATACTATTGAGTCCATTCAGAAACTTGCCACCATCACTATATATCACTAACACTTGCCACAGAGCTTAGCAATTAATTCTGTCATATTCCAATTGCAAGTCCATTAAACCTAAATACACTTTGCTCTTCTTCTCTTTCATTTTCTCACTCATATTGCTTGCAACCAATAAAAATCTCCGCTTTACAAGTTTCGTATATATCTTACTAATTCGCTTGTATCTTCAACAATCGACCCATCAGTCATTGGACTCTATCTTTTAACTAAAATACAAGCATATATCTTCCCTACAGCACCCAATTAATTAATTCCCCTAAAGTTTCACATCTTCCTTACCCAGTCAATCACAATCTCGCCTCCATTATTGATAATTTCACCAGTAATTCCATATACCTGCTAAATTGCCTTTCTTCAACTTTTTCACTCTACATATTACCACATCCCTCCAAATTACGTCAATTCCAAAATACCCAATTCTTACACTCTCAAACTCATACACATTCGCTTTTGCCTCTTCAATTTTGCCAATATTGTGCAGATTTTCGAAGAGTTCTTTCCACATTCTCCTCATCAGTCACGAAAGTACCATCTGTATTCATTATTTTATGAAGATTCCCCCATACTCTCTTTCTTAACCATTAGTACTTCCTTCTAGAACAGATCCCTAATCCATTATAAGTCTCCATTCATACATCTCCCAAACTTTTCATTTACCTATTTTTCTTCCAATATATTCAACTTTTGGTCTTTTTTTATTATCCTTATATGTTTCCATAAACCTTTCTTTCGAAACCTCATCATGGGCTTTTAGAACATTCAACCATGCCTCTTTTTTATTTTCAACTCTTGCATCACCTCTCCATTCCACCACTCACTATTGACATTCTTACTTCTACTTCTGCACACTCGCATATCCTGGCGTTACTCTTAAACAAAGTTTTCCTCATTCTCCTTCAGATTTGTTCAGTTTCATCTTGTTCACATTCAACTGTCTTATTTGCAAGTAATTCTGTTCACCTAACTTCTCACTATCAATTCTCCCTTCTTCCTTCCTTTTTTTCTTTCCTCTCCGTTCATGCCGGACTAACTTAATATTGCATGGAACAACATAATGATCTGATATACTCATCCCAAACCCCCCCCCCTCATTGCTTTAACATCCATCGTATCCTTCTTCAACAACACAAAATCAATCATACTTTTCACTTCAATAGATCGTCTAACATCCCAGCTCTCGCAAACTTAGATTTTCTCCTTTGAATTGTTGAGCGATGTGCTAGAAGAATGTAATTACTTTACACATATCCTCCACAAAACAATCACCTTTCCCACATTCTCATTTTCTCCCGTAACCCCAAAGGCACCTATTATACCATCCATCACTTTATCAATCACCCTTCCAGCCATTCAAATCGCCCAACACTATATACTACTGTTATATATATATTATTATTATAATAATATATATATGATATTATAGATAGATATAATATAATAATAATATATAATATATATATTATATATAAATTTATCTATATATAATATATATAATATAATATATATTATATATATCATATATATAGATATATATATATATATACAAGTATATATCATAGTATATATATACTAATATAATATATAATATGGATAATAAAAATTATATATAATAAATATTTAATTATATATATAATATAATATATATATATATATATTAAATAATAGATATATATAGATATATACAATAAGTATAATTATATAAATTATATATAATATTATATATGGTAATATTAAAATAATAGAATATAATATATTAATATATATATAATATATAATAAAATATACTATATACTTATATATTATATATATATACTATATAAAATAGTTTATAATAATAATTATATATAGTATATATTAGATATATATTATATATTATATATATATATATATATAACTTGAAAAATTTTCCTCATTTTATATCGTTTCAGACGTTTCGGTAAAAACTTTCCGATCTAAAAGAGCATAGTAAGATTAAAATAAATGGACCTTATTAATCCTAATGCTTTTCGTTAATTACAAAGAAGAGAAAAATTAATAAAATCCTTCGGGAACCCCGATTCAAATGCATGACACGCGAACATTTATCTACGTTGGGCTATACCCCACGTACTCCTTGACCCGTGAGTTTTGATAAAGTAATAAAATAATGCTTCAATGCCATGATAAACCTATAAAAAAGATTTGAGAAAGAAGCATATAACTAAAATTAGGTTTACAGGTTATAAATGGGAAATTTGAAGACTTCATAACTCCTGAAATGATTTTTCGGCTTTTTTATTTTTTTTTTTTTTTTTTTTTTTTTTTTTTTTTTTGGGGGGGGGTGGCCATTTTCAGTAAGTTTCATCGAAATCTGCCAAAGGCGTTACTATTAACAAGGATAAAAATTAAATATTATAAAATTGGATTTTGTAAAATACCAAAATATTTGATATTCACAAAATAAAACATTAAATATCCGCAAAATTTCCGCATTCACATCTATCAAGAAGATCTGGCAAACTAATCAAATGGAAAAAGTTTACTGGATTTTTTTTCTTCTTTTTTTATCGTTATAATGGAAGTGTAAATGACTTCAAATTATTTGCAAAAATTTTAATATTTTAGAATTTGATAAAATCTACAGTTTTTATATAATTTATTGTTTTTAAATTAGTTAATTAACTGATGATGGTTTAAACCCTTAACGTAACGTTTGAAATGAACAATGATGAGTAAAATTTTAATCGCTGTGGAATTGTTTCATTGAGATCAGTTTATAGACATTATGAAATGATTCAACCCAATATACAATATGATATATATTATATTATTATATATTTATATTATATATATAATTATAGTATATATTATCATATATAGTATATATAATAATATTAAAATAATATAGTACACCTTATCGCAGGGTTCATTATACTGATAAGAATCATTTTTCCTCCGATGTGCTAGGTTTTTTCTCTTCAGCGACTGTTTTTTTTCGTGGAAGTGATCCGCCTAGACGTCTTTCTTTTAGATTCTAACCAGCCAAATTAGAAAATGTCTCGAAAGTCTTAAAAAGGGAACGAGTTGAAGAGGGGGAGTCTAGCACTCCCGCCTCCGAGCATAGCTTTGGCCAATAATAATAAAACTTATATAAAAAAAGAAACATATTTGATAGTTTTTAAGAACGTTGATAAATGTTGCAATTATTATTGTGATGAAAGTTCAGATATGGCGCACATGCGTTCAATGGAGTTTAAAAAGAAAGAAAGGAAGGAAATAAATACAAAGATAGGAAACATATCGTTATTGTCTAGTATTTTAAATTGAAAGAGATGTAATAAGAGAAAAAAACTAATGATCTCCCATTGAAATTAATTACCGAGAAAAAATTGTGAAAACATCACACGGGTTATAAGAACCCATATTGTTGCTTAGCATTACGAATAATTTCCCATCAGAAAGTTAAGGATTTATAAAGAAGAAAACTTAATTAAATCGGGTTATATAACCTCTTGACACGCTAGTTTCTAGTAATACACTGGTGAACACACAGTGACTCAAATAAACAACCTTTTGATACTAATCAGCCCAATTAATTGTGAAAAAAAATGCCAATAAAAGTTGAATTCCAACCAAAAAGACAAAAAACAAGACAATGTATAGCAAATTCACAGAATGACGACGATTTAGAGAAGATGGCAGAAATCTTAAGCCTGAACAAAAGTCACTTCCAACTTGTAAAAACAAACATCTATGTAATCGTAACAGCAAAGGCGTTAGTGGGAAAATGCGTTAGGGTATTCGAGCGAAGAGGCCTTCTCGTTCTTCCTAAATATATTAAAAAAAAACAAAAAAAAGAAAAAGACGAAAATAGAAATAAAAGGAAAAAACGAAAAAAGAGGAACAAAACAAAAAAACAAAAAAAAAAAAACAAAAAAATAACGTACCAAACATTCGAATTGTTGGTTACGTTAAAATTAAGTTATGAATGATAGATGTCGTTTCATCATATACATATCCTAATGAAATAACAATTAAAATTTAATTAAAATTTCACATTGATGATAACGATTATTCAACTCTGTATTTGCTTTAATTGAGAGATTTTGAATTATGCATTTTGTATGAATGTTTTTCCATTGTGTTAGTCCTTACAAAGAATAACAAATTTTATGTCCAATTACGCATTGACAACTCGAAGAAAGTTAAAGGCAGCTAAGCTCGTCCGTTTTCTCAAAAGAGAAAAGTGATTATTTTATAGAAACGAAGATTTTAAATTTAGACGACGTGGTAAAATGTAGAAATATAATTGCTAATTTTAATTTGTGTGAATTTTATATTTAAAAAAATTTTACGCTCTCAGCCAGTAATACGCATATGACTAAAGCAAAATTTTTAGTTTTGTTAAGTTTGGAAATCTATTATTAGAATGCTGCCAAGTCATGACAGATTTGAAGTACTATTAAGTGTTGTACAAGATAAGTAAGTCAAATGAAATTGTTGTAAGAGCAGCTCATGTGGCTCAAAGAAATTACAAATTGGCAACTCCAAGTAGAGGTTTCCGGGAGAATGATAAGGTTAATCCATTGAGAACAGACCTCTTTTACAAAGAAATTATTAGAATGCATAAGAATTTTTAAAAATTCATGGGAAGACTTTTAGGAAAATGGAATTAAAAGGCTTTAAAACTGTACTCGGAGGCAATTAAGTAATGCGTAAAGCAGTCTTTGTTTGACTATCAAATTGAATTAATCTTTTTATTTATAAAAAGACGAAACGAAAAATACTGTTTGATTAGAGAATTGAGGACAAAAATTTGAAAATATTACAAAGTTATATATTTGTCAGAGCAAAGCATGCGGCTCAGGAAGAAATTTTACATGATTTTTTTTTAAAAAGGGGGTTTCAAAAAAAAAAAAAAAAAATGAGTTGTGAAAAATTGAAAGAATAAATTGAGAGGGGCGAGGAGGCCGCATGTTAATTCAAGCTGCTTTCTAAAGGGGTTATTAGATAGAAACTCTTTTCTATAATAATCATGTAAGCTGTGTTTGTAGCTGTGTAATACCTTTACAAGTAAAATATATTGGATCAGGGATACGACAAGGCGTTCTTTTAATATGTCACCTGCCGATTGAAAATGCTTGAGAGTCTTAGAAAGAAACGATCGTTTGAAAAGGCGAGAGTCTAGCACTCCCGCCTCCGGGCATAGTTAAATGATAAATAATAAATTATATAAAAAAAAAAACATTAATTGATAACTCTGGTTGAAAAAAAATAAGAATCAATGAATTAATTGTGATTTAAGTTCAGTATGGTGCACATGCGTCAAATGGAGTAAAGAGAGAAAGGAAGAGAGAAAAAAAAAAGAAGAGAAAGAAAGTAAGATTTTGTTCAAATGTACTAAATTGAAGGAGATGTGTAAATAGAAAAGAAAAAAAATAAGAGCTTCCATGTGAAATTAATTTGATACGACCGAGGACGGGTAAAAATAATTTGTGGAAACATTACTGAGTGTTAAATAACATATTGCTGTTTTGAAACATAACGCATAACCATGGCATATTGATATTTATGATTTTTAATAAAGAAGCAACTAATTATATCATTTTTAGCTAGCATTCAAGACAATGAAAACAATACTATTATTATATATATATATAATATATTATATATGTATAGAAGTTATATAAAAATTAATATAAATATATATGTTATATATACAATATATATACTATTAATATATATAAAGTATATCAGTTTTTCACATATCAATATGTAAAAGTTACTGTTAAATCATATACATAATTTAAATTAAGGTAATATAAATTTAAGATCCACATGGGAATGGGAACCACACTTAAAGGCCTATCGAGTCTTTGTTGGCTTGATTCAATTGGTTTGTCGTGATACGCTATTCAATCAGTATTGTTATGTAGTTAATTTCTATTCGAATATTGGTCTGTTGGTTGTCTATACCTTCTGTAGGATGGATCTTCCAGTTTCTTTCTCAGCAGTAGAATATATTATTAAGTTACAGGATCCATTTTAGTCTCCTTCTATTGCATTCTATGTTATGTGGTTGTATGAAAAATAGTAACTTTTTATCATTTTCTTTTTTATACATAGATATTGTTTATTGAATGAGTTGTAGTTTTTTACAGCCTGTGTAACAATGAATAATTACTACATCTTTTCAAGAGGCGGAATTTTGTTACTTTAATTGAAGGTCGTAGCTATGTTGAGATGTTCTTCTTCTCTATCTCTATAGTTTCTCCTATGTAAAAGTTTGGTCATGAATTGCATTTTATTTTTATATTCTGCGATGGGTTAGCTTGAGTGAGTTATTAGATTTTCCTTGTAGAATTGTTTCAGTTTATTTATGTTTTTAACAGGGTGTATTACATGCGGTAATAAGTAGTAATTTCTTATATTATTGTGTTCTTCAGTAGGATATATTTAGAGTATAATTCCTTTTTTTTCCACTCCGTACCGAGATTGAGTTCCGTTGCGTTATGTTTTACAAAAGATTTTAATTAGTATCACTGCTGCGACTTGAGAAGAAATGGTAATGATCATCCATACAGAATGTTATAGACAACCAACCAAGACCAAATTCATCGAATAGAAATTAACTACATGCAAATCGATTGGAAGCGCACGTATCAGATTGAATAAAGTCACAAAGACTGAAAGGCCTCTCTAAGTTATAGGTTCCCCATTCCCCATGTGTTTTAATGTATTATTTTTAATTAAATGATGTTATATAATAAAGTATTTAGATATAATAGTGAGTTATTATGAACTATAACTATTGTACTGCGTGCTCTGCAGAGTGAAATTCATAGAATATATCTATAGCCGGTTTCTTAATAATATAATATATAATACTCAGTAGGATCCTAAACTATATATATATTGTATATTATAGTATATATATCACATATATATATATATACTACTATATAGGATAGAATCCAAAAAACCCATGCCCACAGCGATTGAAATTTTTGCTTATCTTTACACAACCACACACACACACACATAGTATAATAGGGTGATATATATATATATTATATAATATATATATGTATAGATAGATTATTATAATATATTACATATTATATATATATATATATTATAGTATAGTATATATATATATATGTATATATATTCTTTACAGTTTCAAATATATCCTCTTTGTTCTTTTTTCTTCTTCCTTTTTTATTTCTTCTTTTTCCTTTCTTTTTCTTCTTGCTTATCATATTTTCTTCTCTCTCTTTCTCTTCTTCATCTTCGCTTCCCGCTTCCTTCTCTGGTGCTTCGTACGTTTTGAATACAGACACTATTTGTTGATCTTTTAGTTGCATGTCCGTTTCGGGTTGTCTGTTAATAATAATAATAATAATAATAATAATAATAATAATAATAATAATAATAATAATAATAATAATAATAATAATAATAATAATAATAATAATAATAATATTAATTAATGATGATGATGATGATGATGATGATGATTATGATGATAATAATAATAATAATATTAATAATAATAAATAGTAATACATAATAAAATAAATAATAATAATCATAAAATAATACTAATAAATAATACTAATAATCATAGAAATAATAATGAATAATAATAATAATAATAATAATAATAATAATAATAATAATAATAATAATAATAATAATAATAAAATTACATTATTTTATATTATTATTATTATTTTTATTATTATTATTATTATTATTATTATTATTATTATTATTATTATTATTATTATTATTATTATTATTATTATTATTTTTATTATTATTATTATTATTATTATTATTATTATTATTATTATTATTACTGCAATGTGATCCATAAAAGGATAGATCTCGAGAAAAGGAAATACCAAGAATATTAAAGGCTAAGGAATGTTCGAGCTTCTTTTAATTCCAAGAAGATATTGTAGTTGTGAGGAAGATTTTGTCTAGTCGATAGATGGTGGAGAGGAATTAGGTGTTGAAGGCATTGAAAGCAATAATGCGTTTTCTGCTCCAATTAGAAATATGAGTAAAGTCAGAAGGCAACTGTCCTAAAGACAGTTCAGATATTCAGATATTCAGATATTCAAGGTTGTGAAGGAAGCTTTCCGTAATTGAGTGAGTGAAGAATAGGGGAGAACCTTGAGGAACTCTACTAATGATTGATTTAAAGAATGAACTAACAACCTATTGAAAGAGATAGCTAACAAAATCTGTAGATAGAAGGAAAGATACAAAAAGTTTAGAAGTCAAGACTTTGAGTCATATTCTATTGAACCACTCTTTTTTTCTAAGAGTAATTTTTCATTCTATTTTTAAGTCAAAACAAAAATAAAATCATTCCTTGAAAATATCTTTATTGACTCACAAGTTATCCGAATATTAATATATTTAAACTCAAGAAGAGTATACGAAGTAAGAAGTGAAGTTAGTAGATCTAACATTTTTTTAGTAAAATTCCAAATAGAAAGGAAATTATTAGATGTATAAAGTGCATTGGATTTTCTACTGACAAAGAACTTTTTAATATTTCGAACATAGATTTTAAACAATTCAGTTATTAAATAAGTTTAAGTTTCTGAAAATTGAAGTCCGCGATAAATCCTTATTTTGACGAATAACATGAAAACAAAGTTAAACCAAATTGATGAATTTTAGGTTAAGGTCGAAAATAGGAATAGTACATCTGGTCGCTTACATAGAAATCATCACTTCTCGAGATACATGTTGTCCTCTGCTAACCTTCCATAAACATACCCTTCACTGCTCTCTAACCGAGAGGTAGCGCGTGTAATCCACTCTAATGTGAAGTCAAAAAGAAGTACGACACACGTCCGATAGGACAAAGCGCCCTTTAACTAGTGCCTAAAAAATGACTATGATATATATAATAATATCAACTAGAATAGTAGATAGCTTAGTCATTGATATGTATTATACGTTATTAATTATATATAATAATAATTTACTAAATATGATTTAAATCTGTATATTGTACTAAGCCCTATATACCTATAAGTATAATAGTTATTAGTGCCATATATCTATAAATATAGTTAATTAATTATCAAAAATAATACTATATCATTACCAGCAACCCACGCAAATCATTCTCATCAAAGTCGTTACCAATATATATAATAAGTAAATATGCTCAAACCAATATCACCATTATATTAATACTCATATATATATGATTACCTAATTATAAAATATAGTATATTATAATATAATTATAATATATATATATATATATAAATTAAACATATATTATAAGCTATATATATATATCATATATATTCTACTTATATAATATATATATATAATATATATATATATGATAAATTATATCTATATTATATTATATATGATATAATATATAGATAAATAATTCGCCTAAAGAAAATTATTGGTTATGTAAAACTACAAAGTGAGTAATGGAAGATTAAAAGTGCTTCAAAATAAAGTGAGTGTAAAGTTTACACATATTATAACTGTTTAGAAATATATTATCTAGATAGAGGGAAAACTGTTAAAACTTTTTAAACCTAATTTTATAATTGACCCAATTATGTACCAAGTATGAATGACAACTTAGAATTTTATCACATTTTATAATAATTTAAGATTGAATTTATGAACTTTTATATAACGTAAATTCCTATTGTATATGCTAATATTATTATCATATCATATTATAATAAGATATTTTGGTCTTATGGACAATAACTTTACCAATGCATTGTTCCAGATCAGAAGCACAAAATTTTTATAAGCATTATTGATTTCTTCTAAAATCTAAATTCTCTAGTATCTACAAAAGAATAATTTTAACACTCCTCATCTCTCTTAATAAAGTTAAGAAAAAGGGTATTAACAATATTTTATTCATGTTACTTCAGGCTCGGTAATAGTGCCGGATAGTCGTGTGAAACAATTAAAATAGTTTTCTCCTTATAGGTGATAAATCAAAGATTCGCTTGCAGCTTGAATGAACGTAAGCTATTAGCTGTCTTTAGGTCTTATCATATGTAAAACGATGTCGTTTACGAAGGGACTAAATCAAAAGAATCATCAACATTTTACTAGCTTGTGAGCTGAGGAAAAGAAGCTAAAGATATATTAACCAACAAACTACTCCTTCGCTACTAAAAATTAGGTATTTAATAATATAAAAATATATATTATTATAACTATTATTACATATTATTATATCCATAATTAGCCTTAGTAGTTAATTTTAGTGAATAATATATATATTAATATTATTATTATATATATATAATTATATATATATATATATATATATTATATATATATCATATATATTTAGTAATTTTAAACCTATTTCAAAAAGAGCAGTAAAAGCGTAATTAAACATTTAATTAATAGCTTTAAGCAAAATAAGAAACAGATCCTAAAGTTCTAACACTTTATAAATATTTTCATATAAACTTAAAATTTTAATTCCCATAAAAAAAGTTATTTAAAAGAAAACCTAGGACTTAAAATTTAGGGAAGTGGAATTCACAACACCCACCACCTACTCAAAAACCGCCACTACGTCTCACTCTATAAATATATAGTAGCTATATATTTATATTATAATAACTAATTATATATAATAATAACCAATTATTAAATAGAATAAAAGTCTAACCTAATTGTTATGTTATTTAGTACATCTTCGTGGTATGGTCTCTATAAACTTAAATAGTTAGTAATTTCATCACATACCCTGCTGTCAATTAGTTAGTATAATAAATGGTTTATGTGACTCTAGGCCCTACTTAACTACTAATTGATGATAAAAAATATAATAGTTTAAAATGTTTATTATAAATATTTCATTAATTATCTACGTAGAATATACCCTATTTATTTGGTATAATTAGGTCGTTATAAACACTCCAAATAGGGATAATAGAAGGTTATAATATATATATTAATTATAACTTGATAATATATGTGTAATATTACCTTATATTTAATATATTTATAAGTTCACACCTCACGGGGGTTGCCATTTAACTGTGTTTGTATGTTAAAATAAGTATAATTTAAATGGCCTTAATTAAATTTTAATTCCTTTGTATTAAGCAGCCTCAGATTTAATTATTAGTTTTTACATTCCCTTCTAATTATTTTTCATTATGTTCTTTTTCTTTTTTAATTCTTATTAAGACAGACCAATAATAAAATTCATTTATCGTTTACAACTTTTTTATACGAACAATAAAAACATTTTTTCTTATCTTTTAAAACTATGATTAACCCTTTATATTATATTAAAAACATTTCTTGTAAAATCTCTTAAAATTTTACTTCATTCATTGATTATCATTTGAAAGTTCCACAAATTTTCTATTTCACAATGAGGAAGGAAGGGAGGGGAGTAGGAGGGGAGGTTTCTATGCGCCACATAGGGGGGGGGGCTTTAAGCCCTCAGAAATTAAAGTGAAATCCCATATTATCTTCCCCTTGCTTTCAGTTAATATATTTCCTTTTGTGCTTAAAGGCTTTTGTGAATCACGAAGAATGTGTATGAATTCATTTACAGATGAAGAAAATATCGGAAATAATCCACTGAAGATGCTAACTCTCCGAACCTAAATAATGAATATTTAAGGTATAACCTCTCTCTCTCTCTCTCTCTATATATATATATATATAATATATAATTTATGTATAGTAATTGATGAAAGTTATTAATATTAATATAGTTATATAATATAATGAGTCTATAGTGTCAGTGTATTTATGAGAACTATATATATTATTTGCTATAGAATTATATATACTATAGGTATTAAAAATGTATATAAAAAAAGTGTATTTATGCATAGGTATAAATCATAGATATTTGTATATATTTTTTATTGTAATATAAAATATACAGATTTGTGCTGTGTAAATGCCAAGGATTTTTTTCGGCTAGCCGTTAATGGGGGGGCCAAACAAAATCGTTCTTTTTATATAGTATACTATAATATATATATATACAATAAAATATATAATAGTATAATTTATCTATTGATTTTACAAAAAAAAAAAAAAAGATATACTCATAGTAGATATAAATCCAAGTAATCACATATGATGTATTCTGCTATCTTAAGGGCTATGACTTATATTGCTAGTTGTTATAATTAATGTGTTTAGGTTCTATAACATTAAATAATGTGTATTGGTATACCTAATTCACTCTTGAGGTAATCATAGAGAATGTTTATACTGTAATAAACAGATGCAACCACACTAGACAGATGAATCGGCAGTGTCGCCTACTGTAGAACGCCTGTGGATCGGCAGTACCTCCGACTGTACAAAAGCAGACCGGTGAATCGGCAGTAACGCCGACTGTAAATATATATAAGGTATATAATATATAATAATACTTGAATATTAATATAATAATATATTATAGTATAATATAATCAATAATCTATGTAATATAATCATGAATATATATTGATCCTATTACTTTATAACATAATATCGATGCTAAATAAAATTGAGTTATATACTATAATATATATACTCATTATTATTATTATAGGGTGTATTACCCCATCTATAAAGGTCTATCTCCAAGAACCTCCCTACACCACTGAAATATTTTTTTGTTTGAATTTTCGACATGTAAACATCACTCATAAATAACCCACCCCATATTCCACGGTGTACGTAAATAGACTCATATAAGGTAAATAATAATAAATATATAGTAGTTTATTATATAATATATACTAAATGTTATATAAGTATTTTAACCAAAGATACCTTATAAAATAAATATATCTACCTCATAAAAGTAAAAATGGTAAGAAATATAGTAAGTGATATCGAGGAATGAGGAATTATTAAAGAGAAGGATTGCGGCACCATTGCAGTCCAAATTTCCATACTACCTATAAAATATATTATTCTTATGCTTGAATATTCTATAACATGACGTATTAACATGATCTATTAGAATAATGTATGATACCTAGCTATATATGATAATGAATATTCTATCGCGTCAATGTCCTTGTTTCCGAACTGTGCCGGTAGGGTGGTCACTCTAAACATGCCCGGGAATCCAGGCACGCATGTAGAAGTTTTAGCGTGTATAAATAAGACATAGTAACGACGGATCCCAAAACACAGTGCTGCCACTATCAGACTCAGATCCCTCGGATGTAGGAGAGTAAAAGACTGATTAAGATATATATAATCATAATAAGACCATAATGAAGGGAAAGCGACAGTTAGCATAATTTAAAATGAATGATCTTGTTTTTTTTTACCTGAATTTCATATGCTCATCTACTTGGTCGAGTGTATCACTCAATTAAATTCCCTCACATAGTAATCCTCGGTTAATATAAACATCCAGTCTATGGGCTGTCTTGATTCGAACATACCAAAGTGACCGTAAGATCATTCAATGAAGAGTCTAAATGTCCCACCCCTGCGGGTCTGGCAGCTGGTTCGGTACTATGTTATTAGACGGGCTCATAGCCCACTAATAGTCCTAATTCTTACTTAAACTCCGACCCTAACTCATTGCATACGGTGAGTACGTCTGCCTGACTAGGATAGTATTAATAATTACTATATTGACCGTATTTAGATAGTAGTAATATAGGTAATATAATGTACATATATATACGTATTCACCTTAAATAAGATATACTGTTAGAACTTAATGAACTGTCCTTATATTTTAGTATTTATACTCTTATTAAATATTAGTTTTTAATTTGCTATGTTTCTATATATATACAAGTATATATTTTATATTACATTAGTACAAAAACTATAATTTAAGAAAATTTTACAATAAAAGTTATACAAATAGCATATTATAAGTACAATAAAAGATAATAAATAAAACGATAATATAATTACGTACAGATTATAAATGCTTATATCATAAATGTAACAAATTGATGAGTAATTATCAGCTATTTATGTAAATTATAGTATGAAATTTATATTTTATTTAAAAACAACCGTTATATATATATCTAAAAATATATAATAAATTATATAAACAACATATAATCATATAATTTTTGTTTAACTATTAAACACAAAGATCACAAAAAGTGGTAAGTGAAATGAACATTGTTGTGTGTTTCGAGAACTTTCAAGCAAGATGAAAGGGGGTGGGGACTATGACTTGACCTATTTTCGACACCAAAACTTGTGGGTCCTTTTTTCTTTTTTTTTTTCTTTTTATCCTCTTTGGTGCTTGTGTGGTTAATTTCTCTGCTTTTGATCTAAGTTTCTGAGTTGCATGTGAACCGGTAGGTAGTGACTCGTTGAAAATAGTTCTTTGATATATATATTATACTATAGTATTAATATTAATATGTAAATATTATATTATATGATATTATAATATATCCTATAATTAGATGTTTACTTATAGCTTATATATAAACTCATATATATATTTATTATCTATAAAGATAAGTCATATATAATATATTGAATTATAAAATGTTATATATAGTATTTATATATTCAATAAGTATATCATATATTATTACTGTAACCTATGTCTCTCTTTATGGTCACACATTTAATACTCAGCCAGAATATAAAAATAAATTTTCAATCTTATACAATCAACTATCAATAATTATTGTAATAGAAATGTCAACTAAGTGCTGATTCTACATATCGAATAAACACCCTATTCAATCCCGCGTCGTTCCACTCTTTTTCCTTTGTATGAGTGTTTCTATTCTATGTTACCCTTCAAGGTAGCAATCTTCCATGAATTTTATCAATTCGTCAACATCATGTCTCGAGGTATCTGAGAAGAAACAATTTCAAAAGAGCAGTCTCGAGTTA
>JABUQX010008799.1:0-12500 GCA_015478945.1 Trachelipus rathkii
CAACACCCACGTGATCAAGTAAAGTGACAATGTCCTTTGTAAGTTAAAGCCAATTTGGCAGTATTACATGGGAAGAAAGATAGGGAAAAATACAAGCAACACAGTGTCGCATGGTGATGCTGGGTGTGTCAGGCTATAATGAGCATTGCCTGTTATAAAAAACTTCACACTCCATGAATACTCAATAGATAGGCAGGCCTCATAGCTGCGCCAAAGTAAGTATGTAAGGTTTACTCCCGACTGGATCACATGAAATAGTATAGGAGCTCGGCAACTCATGCGGTCCTGACTAGAAGTACCACTAAAGGCGAGACGAATTTTTACGTAATAGAGGAACATTGGGGTTGAACGTATATCTTGTCTTTTACTTAAGATAAGCACGGCAAACTCGAGATAGTGTTTAAACCGCACGAAGAACAGGGACTTACCTCTCTTTGTAATAGGATATGATAGTCCGAGGAACCCATATATTTCCTTCCAGGAGATTCATATCAAAATAGTGTTTAGGCAAGCGGTAGTTCCTAAGAATATAAGGACCAGTTTTTGTCATCCAGGCTGATAGTCTTTACAGCCAATTAATTAATCCAGTTACACCATGCGGAATTGCACGGAATACAGGTGCGGCCAATGCTTAACTTATAAATGTAAAGCTTTGCCAGGGGACACATCTACGCTTTTACACGTGGTTCTTCATGGATTGCAATCCGGGATTTCTATAGATGGGATTGCACATTGAACTTGCAAAAACTCAGTCAATACGCTTAAAGTAGATGTACGAATTGTGCGACAACGATCCGTAGCTGATGAAACGGGAACACGACATGACTGCAGACCGCATAATATAAAAGAATGTGGAAGTATTGGATGACGAAGTATGGAATAGAGGGTGATAGTGACGCACAAGGACATAATGTTTTATGAAGAAATGCGAGGGGTTCAGTCTACAGATAAAAGCTATTAGCAAAGCGTAAGCCAACCTGCTCTACTTATATCTACGAGATCGAAATCCTATATCATGGGGATAGAGCTTGAGGAGGAAGGAGGACATGATAAACTAAGATACAAACATGATTATGGCTACAACTTATTTTCTAGTGGTGTGAGAGTATGCTAAGAGTATGCATGACGCGGGAGAAAGATAGGAACTGAACAATTCATCACTAGGTGGCAACGATAGTGAGGACATTGGGCGGTACGGCTAGGACTGTGAAATATTCAACACGAACATGAAGTATGAAACGGAAGAGTAAAGAAGTGCGACATCGATTTTTTACACGTGCTCAGAGGATATAATTCAGATTTGTCGGATAAGAGAGAACAAGAGAAGGTAACTATAAGCTAACGATATGCTGGCAGCTCACATAGACGTGCGGTAGTTACAGTTCAGATAGCTAGAGGTACAGATAATGATTTAACAGAGACACAGATGTGTGGCACGAAACTACATTACGAGTCCATGCGAGGATAGGTCGCATATCCTCCAACCCGGTAAACAGTGGAACCAAAATTATAATATGACAGCTAACCACAATAACACATTTAAGACACGTTAATGTTTATGCCTGTGCTCTGAAAAAACTACCGTAAGTGCATGGGCCATTTAAGGCTCGAGGTTTCTAAATGGATTTTTCCTTACCGTTTCTACCCTGCGAGAATATAAATTAAGGTGTAAGAATTCCGGTAAGGGAAACCCTTTGAACACAAATGCATGATCCGATCGCGTGATAAAGGCCTTGATTTTGATCGTTGGTACCAAACGTTTAACACATTTAGTGATAAGGACTACGATATCATGAAGGAATGTACAAACGTACTGCGTTCAAGATGTTAAATATTCTACGTCATGCCCGAGAAATTCAGAGGGAATCTTCTCTTAAGGATGAATCAAGTTGAGCTGCCTATTGATTGTTCACATTGAGCATTTCTATCATGGTACTAGCTAAAATGCTACTATTACTGTGCCTGAAATACACTCTGGCCCATATAGGACGGGTACTGATTGATCATAGACTACTCATATGATTGGTGTGAAATGGTTACGTTCATGTGAAAGGTATAAGGGATTGGCGAATCGCACATGCAAGGAATGGTGGCGAGCGTAAATTTAAAGACAAAAAGGTATCTCCTAGACCTGAGGGTACGTTGGTATTCCAGCATGAAGACTACGTGACCCTTTGACTTAAATTGAGTTCTTATGTCCCGCAACTCAACGTTAATGAAGCAAAATGAAGAAAAAAAAAATCAAACTTGGAAAAAATTTAACAAAAGACCCCCGGACCCTCCTCCAAGCTGGATACACCATGAAGAAGATTGTCTTGCCTCTTCCACGGTGCGTATGGCATGGTCACGCAAGCATGTAAGAGAAGGATTAGAAAGTTCCATGGCAATGAAGTTCTTGACAGGTACTAGTACAACATGAGAGCAGAGATAGCGATTACAAGTCACAAGGGTATGAATAAAGTAATTAGAATATGGGAATTGTCGAAGACGAAAATGAAAAAGAGTGTGAGGATCGCTGTTGTAACACAACACGATGAACACGAACTGAGAAAGTTAGTTAGATATGTCCAAGTCATTGGAAATGAACTTGCCAAATGCCGAAGATCTAGAGGTAGGGAGGCCTTGTACGGCGGCTGTACAGAACGTGTGGGTCTATTACGTATGACCGAAGAAGGTGTTCCAAGTTGAAGGTATCTAGATGTTCAGCTTCATTGGTATGCCTTTGTGTCCAGATGAACTAAGAAATCCTTTCAGCAAGAAAGGACACGTCAGATCCCCGCGGAACTTGTAGGTTAGGGACCTTCTTCCATAGAAAAGTGCGGTCGAACGAAGATGAATCACTTATTTGGTCGTCTCGTTGTTTCCGTGTTACCTCCTAAGACCTGGTGTTCAACTCACTGTCCTCAGAAGAGATCTGTGCCGTTATGAACAGATTCGGTTAATATTCGTTCACTTTGTGAGACTGATCGCGGTTGTCAGCAGGTCAGATGTGGCTATGAAGGAAAGTGCAATAGACATGAAACAGGAACAATCAACGTATGGTTAAAGAGGCGTTACTGGCCCGTCCAGAGGATTAGAGACTTTTCGCTAGTAAAGAAAAGATGCATATGAGATTAAAAGAGATCCATGAAATTGGAGATTTACTACCTTCAATATCGCACAGTCGTTTGCGGGACAGGTGAGTCAGAAAGCATTTTGAAATGGAAGACTGAGCTTGGGGGTTACCACAGGATGGTATAATCATATAGTATAAAGAATAATATCGTAGACCGATCAAGCAGAGAACAGTGATCCGTAGTCTTGGGTGAGAATTACTCTTCAATATAGACGTGTCGAGACTTATGTTGTAGCTCAGAAGAGGAGCTGTATGAAGGGTGTAGTAAGCTAGACTATTGGATCGTGCTAAGTCACATTATAGTAGCTAACGCTACTGGCATCGATATAACAGTAATGTAATCAGGAATGGTTGATCTAGCTAAAGATTTATTTCTCGCAATTCATTATGGGGGACAACTAAGCTCAGTTCGATATAGACGATACAGGAGAGAGATTGGAGGATACGGGTATGCTCACTAGAATTACTTGAAGATGACTCATCATAGATATACTAGGAGAGTATTGAAAATAGAAGAGAGTATAATAGCATGTGAATTACTGTGAGCAGTGAAATATCCTTGTAGCGGATGATAAATCTATATGTCTGAGGTCCACAAAACAAACACTGATGCAATCTTAGCAGCAGGATATAGAAGAAGACGGTGGAGCGTACTGATAAGCATCAGAATGGCTGAAAAGGTCGATGCATCGCTTATGATGAGACGATGTTGCGAATTGCGTGGAAATCGTTTAGGAATACTTACTGTATAGCGTCAAAGAGCGCATACGCTAGCGTGAACTATATAATCTTCCCGATTCTCTAGGCAAAGGGTATTTACTGTGATACGAAGTTTTGTGTTTTACAGGCCGTAAGGTCAATATTTCGCTGAGTACTGGAAAATTCTTAGGACACCTGCGATTGAAATGATAGGGCCTGTTGGGAGTATAGCTTGATAGTTTATGATGTGCACGGCCTAATCCTCTACGCCATTCGGATTAAAGAATGCAATATCTCATTTTATATACATACTTAAAGCAAAAGGATTAACTTTGAACAAAGCATCCGAACACAATACGTTAGATTTCCAAGGCAATGGGAAGATTACTTCGATAAGATGAATTAAGGATGAGTTCAGAAAAAACTAAGAATCGTCGAATATGGGATGGTAGCTTACAAAAGGGAGTAATATGCGGACACATGTGTTCTACATTCTGGAGTATAGGATTGTAACGGAATAAAGACAGAGATGAGGTAATATGATTCGGGAGATGCAAATGATGAGTGAAGATGATGAATCTTCACTTCAAAAGATATCATAATCTAGAATGTGTGTCCCAATTTGGCACATTAAATATGAACAATATAACGTCGAATTAGGTTCATCGGATACAGGTGAAAAGGAGCGCGGCTGTTAATAATAGGATATGGTCATAAGAAGTTGGGGAACAGATTGATAAAATCGACTGTATGATTAGAGAGTCGTCAGACCTGTGAGATAACGAGAATGTCTTGTTCATGGTAGTGCGCCCTGTAGACAGGGGGTTGATGGAACGGTTAATTCGCATTGTTTAATGTCAAGTAGTAATTTGATATATGTAATCATTTATTTCAATGTATAATTTGAAATATGTAATATTGCTAAAATAAAATCTTTATTTGTTCAAAGTTACTCTTCTAATTACAATTTTATTTATTTTTTCTGGGTGTTCTAATTTTTTTCTATTTATATTGTATGCTGTATAAAATATTATTGAGGTTTTATTTATATTTATAACAATTTATTTGATTCTTATTTTTTGATTACATATATTATACAGGCGAAATATGGACTGTAAAGTCATTGTTGGCGGTATGTGTGTGTGAGGTGTGTGGTGTGTGTGTGTGTTGTGTGTGCGTGTGTGTGTGTGTGTTGTGCGTGTTGTGTGTTGTGTGTTGTGTGTGTGTGTGGTGTGTGTTTGTGTGTTAAATAATAGGCATTACAGTAAATGGCACTAAGAATAAATAATAGTAATTAATAATAATAATAAACTATGTGGCAAAGTGTAATGACATATGAGTTAAAAGCACGTAAAACATAGTTAAACTATGAGTTAAAGAGTAAAGCAGTAAAAAAAGCATAAACTAAAGTCCACATTGGTGTTTAGTCACCTCTATTGATTTTTACTGACTTTATGTTCACAATATTAGTAACAATTGTTAATAAATAATATGAGTTAAAAACAGTAAAACAGTATAGAAAAGCAGTAAAGCTTTGACGTTTTACGTTAAGAACAAGTAATATAAACAAGCTTTCAGTATATAAAGACAGTCCGAAAACAGTAAAGTGCAGAAAGTTAAGCAGTAATGCAGGAAAGTGATAAAGCAGTAAAGCAGAAATTAAAGAGCAGTAAAGCAGTAAAACAAAAGATACTAACCCTTAGGTGTTAGGTAACCTCTATTGATTTACTGATTTACTGGCTTAAGGTAGTAAAGTTAATGTTTTATTAAATAGAACTATTTCGATACAATTGTAAGTAAATATGATGAGATATGGACATATATATCAGAATACTACCTGGATTTTTTTTCTGTTAACTACAATTTTTAAAAATTTATTAAATAAAAAGTATTAAGATAAAAGAATAATAAAAAATAATATTAATAATTGTTTTAAATAATAGGGCTGCAAGAGTTTTCAGTTTTAGGTTTGCGAAAGATGTTTTATAAAATGTTTAAGTAGAGGGGAAATAAAAAACTGAAGAGTACTCGATAGTTAATATTCTAGAGATAGTATTACATTGAATGTCTATATTTTTCGTATCGGCCTGCGTAATATTGCGCCTAGCGGGCACGCAACGGCGGCGGGCGGGTAACTAGCCGGTGGAACCGCAGTGGTTGCTTCTGTGCTGGTTCTTTGCTAACGACGTTGCGACGGACTCCGGCAAGAGCGGAATTTTGTTAAAACGTTTGACGCAGACTTCTTCCATGTTAGACGAGATGGCGTGGCATCGCAAACGTTGATTGCGATTTCCATTCCCGACGAAGAACATAGTATTGGCGAGAGACGATTGAAAGATTTAATGACGAAGATACAAAAAGACAAGAAAAAAAACAAAAGACAAGGAAGCAAGTCAACAAGATTGTTGCCTTTTTAAAAAAAAAAAAAAAAAAAAAACATAATAAATATATCTATATTTTATTATATTAAACAAAAATTTAAAAAAAAAAAAAAAAAAAAAAAAAAATAATAATAAATAAATAAATAAAAATAAATACAATAAATAAAATCTAAAAAAAAAAAAAAAAAAAACACCCATGAAGGTAGCTGAAGTAAAAAATTGGGCCCAAAAAAGTTCAAGGTACAGGTAACAAAATACGTTGCAAACATGACCAGCGGTCAGATCAGGTCAAAAGGGGGCGAGCTACGGTGTCAAAATGAGTCCCTATACTTATTATAATATATATATATATATATCTATATAGTATATATATATATATATATATATGATATATTATATATATATATATATATATATATATATATATATAATAATATAATTATATATATATATACTGGACATTTTTGACATTTGATGACTCCATTTATAGGGGGAAATTTTCGATTAGAAAAACAACGAATTTGTGGCAAAGGATAAAGAATTGCTTCTGATCAGCGGGCGAGTCACTACATATCATGAAACTAAGAACAACTTTAAATTTGGATAGCAATGTTGCTAATTTATTTATCATATAATTAATTATTCATTATTATTATTATTATTATTATTATTATTATTATTATTATTATTATTATTATTATTATTTTATTATTTATTTGGATGTTAATTTTTTTCTTCTAAGTTCTTATTTTTTATTATTTTGATTTTCGCTTAGTATTTTACCCTTGGGTATCTTTTATTTAAAAAACTCCCGCCGGACGCCCGAGCTTGCGGAGCGGGGCACTGCGCTCTGAGGGGACGGGGGGGATGGATATTAGAGGGGGGGGGCGAAGGCCCCAGCCCGGATCAAAACATAAATATATTAAAACTATAATATCATTTATTACTGTCAAGGTGTTTCTTACAAACTTTACGTATAACATTTCATCCAAATTAACTGAAATATTAATAACCTAAGCACAGGCACTAAATGCTACTCATTTTTATAAGACTATACGTGTGAGCCCAAAAAAATATATGTCAATGTCTCCTTTCTAATTTTGTTAATATTAATTAAATTACATTTGAAAATCCGGATTAATTTTACTAATGTATTTAACCTCAAATCATTGGAAAATTAAGTTAGCATTTTTTATTGATTTTTGCGTTCCTGGAGTCACATCTTATTAAACTAGCTCTATATATATAGTCATATATAATAGAACATATATATATATTACATTATTATATATATATATTATATATATATATATTTATTATATATATATCTAACTATAATATAGTTTATATACTTATATATATAGAATATATATATATATGAGCATTAATTATATATATCTAATTTAGTATTTAATTATATAGTATATTATATATATACTAGTAATATATATTATATAAGTATATATATATATATATATATATTATATATATATAATAGTATATGTTATCTTATATATATATTATATACTATATATATATATAGCATATATATATATATATATATATAATACTAATATATATATATATATGTATATATATATAACGTATATATAGTATATATATATCTTATATAGATATTGAAAAGAACAAAGAATTATTAGAGTTAACGGTGCTTATATGGTTATATACTATATATATATATATATATATAATATATATATTATATATTATATATATATATATATATATATATATATATATATATATATATATATATATATATATATATATATATATATATATTTTTTTAATTGCGAGATAAAAATAGTTGAAACAACTGCTAATTCTTTCCTTATAGATATTAGATATTTCGTTAAGCTAATAATAATAATAATCTAATAATCGCATTGCCAATTGCAATTCATTTTTTATAATCAATGTTAACGCTAAGCTATCATAATCTAGTGCATCAAACACGCTATATTTTATAAACGCTAATTACTACTACTACTACTACTACTATTACTACTATACCATTAATAAAAAAAAATTGTGTAACCAAATCTTTAGTATTATTGTCAAACTTTTGTCAATTATACATAACAATTAATGTTTACTCACCTTCTTCACGTTATTTTAATAGAATTTTTCAACTGTAACACGTATATTTTTTCCTTTTAAAATATTGTTCCTACTTCTCATCACTTGAGGAATGATCACTTTGAATAGCTTGGTCAGTTTCAGGGGCGGTATCAGTATCAGAGGGGTTGTCTTTACGAGACTTGTGAGAAACCGCCATTTTTCTACTGCAAGAAGGCCGAGTCTCATCCCTAGAAGAAGTCTGATCACTTGGAAAATACTTGATACTCCCTTTGGATACTGTCAATTTTCCTTTTGAAGTAATTGATGTTCCTGTCGGAGAACTTGAACTGTTACCTTTTATACTGGGTGACTTGCTTGTCGAGGTCGAGCGTTCTTCCAGGCTGTCCGTTTTCAACTTTTTTGGTGCAGGGTTTTTAGATCTTGTCAATTTCCTTTTCGGACGACTAGATGTTCCAGTCGAGAAACCTGAATTGTTATCTGTCATACTGGATGAATCGCTTGTAGAACTGGAAGAGATTGATGAATATTGGGGACGGTAACTTCCCAGGTTGTCAGATTCATTTTCTGAAAAATCATTCTGTTCAAAAGATTTGCTTTCTGCTATTGCATGAGAATTTCCACTAGAATCATCTGAACGTTGCTGCAAAAACATTTAAATTTTATATAGCAAACATAATTATAATGTAATTTAAAATGAATCAAATATCAATCAAATAAATTATTAGTTTATTGCCGTTTAATCCAATACTCTACACAAGATTGTTCAATGATTTCTTTTCTCTTTTTGCTTTTAATATTTACTACTAGGTTGCTAATTTAGTTAAACAGAGGAAATAATGATTACCATTACTTTTAGGAGTCACACATAGACAAAAAAAATTAAATAAACGAACACCCAGGAAAACCAAGATAGAAAACGACAATTTTTTAATGAAAAGACATGCATCAAAGAGACGAAACGTTAATAACCGTATATTTTGTGATATTTAATGTTTCCTTATAACTTTACACTTTTTTATTTCGTTGATCAAAATTGTTGGAACTTCTAGGCCTTTTTAACACCAGCTATTAAAATCGGCGATAGTATCGCCGTTCGTTCTAACGCCAGTTCAGTAGGTTAACAAGAACCACATTATTCCATCTATTTGAAGGCTTTCAAACACTCTCATTGATTTATTTGACTGACTTTGCGGCTTCAAAAGCGCCGCGATTTAAACGTTCGAATAGATGGGTCCTTAGAGTAATGAAGTTAGAGATAAATAAAGAACGTAGTTCAAAATGCTTTTAAAAAATGTGATAAATAATGTAATTAATTATTTCAAATATTTAAAAAAAAAATTATTAAAAATTTAATTGATTATAATTGGCTCCAAACCTTCGGAAAATAGTGAAAAATATTTCAAATGAAGGATTCTAGGATTAACAGGCATCCCTCATTTCTAGAATAAGAACATAATTTTAAAATAGATAGCGACAAAGATGATACACAACAAAGAAATGAAACATCATTACTAGTTTTATATTTTTGTTTCAAGCTACAGAAAGAAAAGGATATGAAGTAAAAACTATAAAAGAATAAGTCTAAAGAGAGATCTTGTTGTATAAGGCTAGATAAATTTACAGAGTTGAGAGCTCTCTGGGAAATAGAAATTGCAGGAAATCAAATTCAAAAAATATATGAAGAATGAAATTGAAGGGATATATGTAATTAATGTGTTATACAAAACGTTTCATTTTATAAAAATAAATCATGCTCAAAACTTGCGTATAATCAGTAGTTCATTAAAATCAGGAAAAAAAAATAAAAGTATCTCATTTTAAATATACTACTGTGCTATAAATGAATTTTCAATACAGAGGGAAAAACTATTTTGCTATTCTACTAACTTTAATAAGTATGAAGTAATTAAAGAGATATGGCTTCCACCTTATCAACTATAAACTTTAATTGCAGTTGCTGATGCCCTACTAACGGGTTTTCTATTCACGTAATACAAACTCTAATTTTGTTTTCTTGCATTTAAATCTTTTAAACAAACTTAAACAATTCGCTATATCGCTGATTTCCAAAGACAATTCCTAATGTGGCTTTTAAATTCTTTCATACCTTAATTTAAGGCCGTTTATATTTCTGACAATTGCAAAATTTACTGATAATAAATCACTTCTCTTAGGATTATAATTATTATTATTATTATTATTATTATTATTATTATTATTATTATTATTATTATTATTATTATTATTATTATTATTATTATTATTATTATTATTATTATTATTATTTATTCAAAATTTCATTACTTCTGCTAAAGTTATTTCATTATACCCTTGTATAGATATAATTAAAATTATTAGTACTTCAATCCAATGTTATAATTTTCGGACCATCTTGTGTGAGTGTACTTTTTCGCAGCAAAATTTGCCACCAAAAAGTAAAACAAATATAATATGGCTTGCTATAAAGAAAAAGTTTATTTTTATAATCACAAATATTTGTTAGTTTAATCGTGATAAAAATGTGCTGAAGGTAAATGTCTAATATTTTTTATAGATATTATTTAATTTCTTTACGTTCGAAAATGCCATAAAGAGGAGGATGCCAATTAAAAAGCAATTCATAAATTTGTGTTATGAACCAATCACAACGTTTCTTATATTTCGATGTAGGCAAGTGAAGGCGCGGCCTTCTTTCGAAAACAGCAGTTGGAAATTTTAAAATTTCATGAACATATCCTCAATTTATCTAAGAATTTCCCTACCTATCTAACCTGCGGCATGTTAATTTATTTATACTGTGATTATACTAAGGATTAAATGCTTTAATACTATAAGCTCTCTGTCCAGGGTTGGCACGAAAAAAAATCAAATGATTTGAATCAACTGATTTTTTTACGTGATTTTTTAATTAAAAAAATCACGATTTTTTTTTTATTTTTTGGAGTTTTTAGGCAATTTTTTTTTTTTTACATTAATAAGAATCCTAGTTATCACCAAATTAATGATAAGTATATTTCATTTATATAATAAGGAAATTCATCAATGTAGTTTCAAATCATTTTTAATGAAGAAATAAATAAAATTAGAGTACTCAGATATTATACAGTATATATATAATTTGAATAACTTAATTAAACTAAATAATCATAATATTTACTAAGCTTATTATTAATTAGAAGATAATTAGGATTATTTACTAATTTTATAAAAATAATAATCAAAAAAGCAATTTGTGCCTAAAATAAAACCATAAAAATCAAAAAAAAAATCACAAATCAAAAAAATTAAAAATTAAAAAATTGATTTTTTTCTTAAAAAAAAACAAAAAATCCCCAACCTTGTCTCTGTCCTTATTCAATCTCAAATCATCCATTTAACAAAGCACCAACAAGCAACGTCCATACAACACATACACTACACAACAATTTTGAAACAATTATAAACCATTATCAGGATCAGGATTATTTACCTGCTGGAAATTAGTGGTCTTCGCTCGTTCTTCATCTGCTAATGAACTGCCCTGCAACGAGTGACAGCGTGATTGCTGTTGCAACGCATATGGCGGATGGTCCCTATGCAACCCAATTTGCCTTCTGATCTCACTGCTAGAAGGTTGAGTATCACCCGCTAATGGAGAAGGTCGACAACGAAATTGCCTTAAATACGATCTAGGATATAGTGGTCTATCAGGAGAAGAATTTGGCTGTAGCGTGCTGGACAAATTGCCTCTAGGAAAGGATACCTCATTTTCGTGACCATTCGATATATTCGAACAGCTGGTGGGAGGATTTGACAGTAACGTGCTGGACAAATTGTCTCTAGGAGAAGATACCTCGCTCTCGTGACCATTCGATTGGTCCGAACTGCCAGTGTTGGTTTTCTCCTCTGTCAAGGGAATAGATATCTCAGATAAGAGGGGTAGTCTTTCAGTAGGTTTCTCCTCATCCTGAAAATTGGTAAAACAATATTTTTGTTCAAACGCAGCACAAATATAAAAAATATAAAAAAAGAAAAAGGTAAAAGTTTTACTACTCATTAAAGTTCTCGTAATTAACAATAAAATTGCAACAAAAGTACTTTAATACTTTAATATCAGATTATTGATTACGAAATGAACCTTTTAACACCAACTCAATAACTGCTTTACACATATGTTACAAAAGTTCATAAAAAAGATAAATATAAGGAAATTTAACCTATTG
>JABUQX010008799.1:25000-67500 GCA_015478945.1 Trachelipus rathkii
TATAATTATAATTATAATTATAATTATAATTATAATTATTATAATTATTATAACTATTATAATTATTATAATTATTATAATTATAATTTTATTATTATTATTATTATTATTATTATTATTATTATTATTATTATTATTATTATTATTATTATTATTATTATTATTTTTATTATTATTATTATGATTATTATTTGGATTAGTGTCGTCATTGTTGTATTGCATTATTATTATTATTATTATTATTATTATTATTATTATTATTATTATTATTATTATTATTATTATTATTATTATTATTATTATTATTATTATTATTATTATTATTATTATTATTGCTTACACTAGGGACAGCTGGCTGCATAAAAAATCTATAATTGTAATATACACTGTAATAAATATACATAATATTCTGTAATATATATTCGTTCTTCTTTTACTTTGAAAAGCTAATAACTAACAAATAATTCATTTTCACTTATATATATATATATATATATATATATATATATATATATATATATATATATATATATATATATATATTTATATATATATATATATATAATTCTTTTTTATATATATATATATATATATATATATAACTTAAATTATTAGTTACACTCGCGATGACCTATTTGATCAAAATTACCTAACAACTCTTAACCAAAAAAAATGAATTGGTTCATTTATATTACGATATTGTAAATGGAACCTAATTTGAAAATAAACTGATTCGTTTACAAAAAAAAAGGACAAGTAATAGAATAGTTTTATTTCATTGGAGAGACATGAATTAACATAGTATCATAAATTTAGATTCATATGCATTATTATTAGTTATTACAGTGATGCTTACTTTATCTAGTACTACTAATGTCACTACTACTAGAATATCAGCTGTCAACAATGAATTTTTATTTAAATTATTATTATTTTAGCTTTTCCAATTCCCTAAATTTTTACTAAAAATATAGTCTCATATTAATAATGTTATTGTTATTTTGAACACTATTGTTTAAGAGTAAAATAATTTCTCGGACTTCTCCCCATTTGTTTTAACTAACAATAAAAATTATATGTTGTCTTTCCTAGTAAGAAAAGGGGAAATGTTGAATATTCTGTTTAATTATGATAAAAGTTTTCATAAGTCTCTCCAGAAACTTCAACGTTTAATCTGGTTCCACTGCTCGTAGACAGACTCATTCCCAGGATGAGTTGAGTTGAAAGCATTCTATGAAGGTATTTGGCACATTATTAAAGTTCTGAGCACTTATTTATAAGAGTAGTGATGAATATCATTATCAATAATAGTCTCTTAACATGTTAGTTGCATGAAAGGAAAAATCACTTGCTCTCTATCGTTTGAACTCAGTAAGTCGCCTAAAAATATGACTTACACTGAACACTAAATTCAGTTTAGGAAAGATCTAGAGTTCTGTATTTAGAATATTTACAATTTTCCAAAAATCACGAGTTTGACGATGTTCTTTTCGTTTATTAATATTGAAAAATGTAAAAAGATATGTCACGAAAATTTTTACTAATTATTTATGTCTCATGGAAAGTGCCTGGAATAATATGCTGAATGTTTATTTAAAAAGACCAAAGCAAGATCATAGAGAATATTTAATAAAAATAAAAATTTTAAAGTTCCTCAAAAATTTAAATGATACATAATACTCGTATAAAACTATGAAATGAGATGGGAGGTTAGGCCATATTTATTCCTTTATAGTTTTTTTTTTTAAATGAAAATCATTTTTGTTAAACAGAAAAATCAGTCTTTCATATATCTAAGTAATTTTACTTGTCTCTTAAGTTGATCCATAAAATTCTATCCTCCCAAAGTTAAATTCCAACAGTTACCCATGGTTGTGAAGTTGAACCTAGAATCATATATTAGGGTAGAGTTTCGGTTGAAGTTTTAAATGGAGCCATAATCGAAATTATTATTGATGGTCAAGTCAGAGTAAGACAATATTAGAGCAAGTTTCTCAATCGTACTTATACACTTACTTTTTTCCCTAAATGTAATTTTCTAACTTTTTTCTGTGGCATCTCCGGCACAATAAAATCATCCTCTCTTGCGACCTTTGGTTTTCTTTTAGTTTTATCAAGAATCGTCTGGAAAATATCAAAAATTCAATCAATCCTTTTTTATGTAAATTTAAAAGATAAAGAAAACAAAAGAATTCACAAACTACTACTATATATGTTTATTTGTTCTTTGTATATTCAATAGGAATGAATGGAAACGGTTGCTAGATAAAAAATATTTTTCATTAGTATATCAGTATAGTAACAATATAAAAACACAATAGTAACAAAGGTATAACAATAAATATTCGCTGAAGGAGATGGTTCAATTTTAAGCACAAAAAGAAAAATCAAAATATAAATTATTCTAATTTTTTTCGTCCAATTTTTGTGAAAATTTCAAAGTAGATGTAATATGACAAGTTACAAAACTTTGACTTTGAGCATTTTTATGTATACCAAACATCTTTAAATATGATCTCCAGATTTTGAGTGGTTCTATCTCAAAAAAAAAGCTACAGCATACAGATGTGCACTAAATAAATTAACTGTTAAGAGTTTTAACAATTAAGTATATGCTTCCTTTAAACAATAATAATAGATAATAACCTATTGGTGTGGATTTTTTTTCTCACATTATCTGGCAGAGGGTCGATGTTTTTTTATTATAATAGAAGATTTGGTCTAAATTTTTTTCACTATTCATCAGATGATTATAAAATATTCCAAGCATAGAAAATTAGACAAGTTGCATAACTTTTGTTTAGGACATATTTTTAACTACCCAGCCATTTGACACCTGAGTATGACGTACCCAGGGGTCATAAAGCTTGAAATATAGAGAAAATTGTTATGAATAAAGGTTGTATAGCTCGCTCAATTATATATATTCTGAAAATTTCATAAAAATCGGATGAACAATAACAAAATTAGAGCAATTTTCAATTTTAACTGAAAATATTTGGACTTCCTGACAGAAAGGCATAAACCTAAAACTTTTATTTGTTACACATCTACGTGGTACAAATTATTTTTGAGATATTTGACTAAAAATCGACTGTTTATATTGGGACTAGATGTCAAATGGTTTAGCGCTGAAAATTTCATAAAAATCGGATGAATAATAAAAAAAAAAAAAAACTAAAGCAAATTTTCAATTTCGACTTTTTTTACCTTAAAACTATACAATCTCCTGAAATTTGTCTATAATTAATAAATCCATTTATTATTAACAATATTTTTATAACTTTAAGAATGACATCATGTCATAAGAATTTATACATAAAAAAATATCTGCTCTGTGGATTCATAAAATAGTTCAAAAATTCTATTGCATTTATAATTTAATTTATAAACCTCCGGTAAAGTTAAAACTACTTCTAATTACACTCTTGTGATACTGAGAGTATTCTTATTAGGTCTACTAATGCTTTTATTACTTACTCAGTCATTAAGAACTCAACTGCTACCGCTTGCGAGATAAAAATTGCAGCTTAACACACAATTCTGGCTTTAATTGTTAATCAACACTTATCTTTGTCTTTTTTCGTGAAATGTAATGTAAGCAAATTTTTTTTTTTTTGTTTTTTTTTTTTTGTTTGTTTGGGGGGGGGGGGGGGGGGGGGGGGGGGGGGCTGAGTCCCCCGGGTTTTTTTTGGTGAAATGTAATTTAAGCAAATTTTTTTTTTTTTGTTTTTTTTTTTTTGTCTGCTTGTGCCGAGCACTTGTAGTGAGAAAATGTAGAATCGTAGAACATTAATGATATTTTAAAGCAGTAACATTTTAAAAAAAATAGAATGATAAACATTTACCTAATTCTAGAATATTTATTTAAATATTAAAAATTAAAACAATTTATTTCCTTAATTGCTTGCAAAGCTTTGAATATACAATCGCATTTCGTGAAGCACAAAGTTGGGAAACCCTGATCTGAAAATACTGAAATTATGCTTAGATAACACCACTAGACCAAGCTACTATTGTCGCTACTATTAGTACTATTAAATTTCAAATTAAAATTCAAGCTAATTTTGACACTACCTTTGCATTTTCATGTTTACTATTGGCCCCTTTTTTCGCCGATTTATCCGAAGTAATCCCCTTCGAGAGTTGATCTCTTGAATCATGTTTTTTCCTGCAGTTTAGCCTCTTTCGTAAAGTTTGATTTCTTCTGGCATTTTTTTCACTTTTACGAGAAAGCAGAGACTCATTAACCGATGACGATGCCGATTGTTCGATATTTTCTGGAGATACGATCAAAGGTATTAATGGTACTGTCCGTAAAATTCTATTATTCTGGAATCGTATTTCCCTAATAGCCTGAGACCTTTCCGCCTGTTCATTTTCAAATGTTAGTGGCATCTCCAACCGAACATGTTCATTCACTGATGATGGTTCCGGAACCAAAACATCCACCTCATTTATGACCGGACGTTCTTCATTGCGATTTTCTTGATTAAACTGTATCTGATTAATCTTAAAATGCGAAAAAAAAAAATCATGAAACATAATTTAAAGCGCAAAACTATTAATATTTTCATAAAACATAATTCAAAGTACAAAATTATTAATATTTATCAAAAAATATTTTTTCAATTTTTATTAGGAAAAAAGGTTAGTAAAAATAATGTTTTCATTTCAAAGCAACTGCATCATATTTTTTACTATAATTATAAACACCACAAATATGAGAAGAGAACGTAATGAAAATACTCAAACGCCCTCTGAAATTATATGTATAACACATCGTTGAGGGTAAGGCTGCGGAACCTGTAAATATTGTTACTAGATCTCAGATCAATAAAAAAATTTAATAAATATCAACAAGATAAAATGAAAAAAATGGAGTATATGATAGGCATTGATAAAAATAAGAAATATCAAAAATGTATTAATCTCTTTTAATAAAAGAGATAAAAATAACAAAACTTAATAGATATAACCATTAAAAATAATAATAATTCCTTTTCAAGTTTCAATTTTATAAGTAATGGAAAAATGGAATACCATACACAAATGTTATAAAAAAAATAAATATTAACTAATACCAATAATTTTCCAAATTTTACACAGCTACAGCTATTTTTAAAATTATTGTCTCTAACTTACTTCTACAGAGTAATTCCATACTGTAGAATATTCGTTTCCATAACTAGAGAATTAATTAGAATCATTGAAAAAAATATTCATTTTAAACTACATATATATCCAGGCAATCAATAATTTCATTACAAATATACCTCAACATTGTTATTATTATTGTTATCTCTGAGATCGTTATTATTATCTTCAAAATAAGACAAAACTTTTACAGAAGGTTTAAACCAGTGGCGAGTTGCTAAAATTTTAACAAAGGGTCTTTGATTTGCCACAAGAGTTGGTTACTGGTTCGCTTTCCTGTTTAATCAAACAACCAAAGAGTTGAGCTAACTACAGATTCGGCTGCGAAGCGGCTCCAGCTCATTATTGGCATCAAAATTGTCTGAAAATCAAGAATTTTATGTTCATTTTTAGGTGGAGGCTAAAATGAGGTCACAAAATTCCCAATATTGGATCCTCCCTTTAAAACTATATTGGACAAATTAATCAGTGAAACAAATTTTTCATTTTCACTAATACAGATACTACAGTGGATGTAATTCACCTTACATTCTAGTTGATGCCAATGCTTTGCTATAAATTGAACTACTACTACCTATTACACTATCCAATCTTTGATAGCATTAATGTTTCAGCCATTAAAAAGTTTCATAAAATATATTTTACCCCACCTATCACCAGCTCGTAGAAAAGTGAGTATACTACATCACACTACTTTAAGGTCAATACTGAAAAAAAAATTAACTAAATACCTCTTCTAAATCATTTAAGTTTAAAAATAGGTAATGGTCTGTGGCACTGTCTGAAAATAATGTTGGGTGATATTGCTTTGAGAAACCATAATCTGATATTGATTGTTCTGCCTCTGATAACAAATCTCCGAAAAATTCTCGGTGCTCTGACATCTTCTTTTCTTTTGCGTCTAAGGAATCGTTCGATTTGGGTAAATCGCTGATAGGGCTATTCTCCATTGATGCTGATATAGACGAAGATAACGTCTCCGGTTTATGTGATGTGGTGGGCATTTCTTTCTCACGTTTTTTTCGAATTTCCTACAAAAAAAAAAATTAAACAAGCTTTGATAATTAACTCAGAAAAAGAAGGAAAAATTTAAATTAATGAAATGATTGGGTTTAATAACTATCACCGGTAGTTCACATGCAACTTTTAAAACTAAGTTAGAGAGGCAATTGAATGATTCGGTCAATATTTAATCTAGGGTTGGCCGAAACACCAGGTGTGGTGCCTGGTGCAATGCTATGTGGTGCGGTACAAAATTCCAGTGTCCCGGTGCGGTGCGGAGCGGTGCGGTGCGGTGCGGTGCGGAGTGTGGTGAGCATTGAAAAAGAGGTGCTGTGCGCTGCGTGGTGTAGATTTAAAAAATGTAATTACTAAGTTCCTCGGATTTGGTGACTGGTTAAGCAATTTATCGTTACTATATATATATATATATATATATATTATATATATATATATATATATATATTATATATATATATATATATACATATTATATATATATATATATATATATATATATATATTATTATATATATATATATAGATATATATATATATATATATATATTATATATATATATATATATATATATATATATATATATATATATATATATATATATATATATATATATATATATATATATATATATATATATATATATATATATTATATATATATATATATATATATATATATATATATTTTACCGAATGTCGCTTTCTTCATTTTTATTCATATTTTTCCGCTCCAGAGCGGGAGCCCTTCAAATAGACGGAACTGCCCCGGGGGAAGGCAACAAGAGCACTCAACTTCCTCCCCTCCACCAGGAGGGTCATTGCAGATAGGAGCCAGGCGGACGCCGGGCCCACAGGTCATATATATATCTTTTCTGATACCTTTATCTCACTCTTTCAACAATGTCTCCTGTCTGCTTCTAGCTATTTCTTTTTCTGGTGATGGGACTGCTTCTCCTTCGGTCGGGTGATGTCGAGAAACCAAGGTTCCCTTAGATATTATTGCCCCATATGCCAGCTACTAGTCGGACTAAATATCATTCAATGGTAAAGATGTCTCAAATGGATTCACCTGACCTGCTCCCATTCCAAAACCCTTCCCAGAAATAACTCAGGCTTCTCCCAGCAACTTGCAACCTTCCCATTATTTCAAAAACCTCCCCCTCCCAAAACTAACACCCTAACACTCAATATATTACAATAAATATTAATGGCCTAACCAATAAATCAATAGAACTCAACCATTTCCTCAAAAATACAACATCCATATAAAGCCATCATCATACAAGGAAGCCTCCTCCCCAAAACACCCTTAATTTCTATCACGTTCTATGGCTATGACGCCATCTACTCCCCCCCTCAACACTTCCTCTTAACACTGATCCATAAACATTACTTACCACAACACAATCTCCGAAACCTCCACTTTATTACCAAACGCACTAATAAAATCCCAATCCTGTTCCATTCTCCTGAACAAGACCACCTATAACATCTTCAATCTCTACATTCGCCACCCCACCTCCCCAAATCCCCCCAAACAACCTCACACCCCACTAACAATATTATCCACATACCCAAATCTCATCCTCGAGGCAATTTTAATGCCTACCACACTGCCTGGTATAAAGACTACCATTCCAGACCCCGAGGCAACAATATCCTTAACGAATTAGAATCCTTAAATGTCCTTAATTCATAAAACCTTACTACCGAATCCCTCCTCAAGTCGACCAATCCCCTATTTTCCCAGACGTTACATTCTGTTCCCCCTCCCTACACCACTTACTAACATAGGACACTATTACTGACCTACAATCGGATCACCTTCCTATTCTTATTTCTCTAAACTTCCCCCAACAATCCACCCCAAAAAAAAAACTACTACATACACTAACTACAAAAAAGCAAACTGACCCGCTTATACTAACTATATCGAAACCCACATCAACCCAATACAAATCCACGATACAACATCCCTTCACACCTCCATCACTCACTTAAACAATACAATCATCAAATCTGCAAACCTTCATATACCCAAAGGCCACAGAAAATCATACAACCCCAAACTCAACCCCAATATCAGCCAACTCATTAAACAAAGAAACTCCCTCCGAAAACTCAATCCTTATACCCCACACATTTCTAACCAAATAACTAACCTAAACACCCAAATCTCTAACCTCATAACCACCAACACTACAAATAAGTTTTCTGAATACCTACAACAAAACATCTCGCGCATAGACAATAAGAAAACCTGGCAAGTCATCAAAAAATTAAACAACTCACGAAACAACCCCCCACCATCCCACGAATCCCCATCTTTACCCAATAACTCACTCCCTTCCCCAAAACAACAATCAGACAGTCTTACTAAACATTACGCTAACATCTCACGTAAACCAACACACCCTGGTAATAGGAAAACAAAAAAAACAACTCAGAAAACTCAAATTAGACCACAACCTCCATACCCCCATTCACAACAATCATGATAACAGAAACCATTAAACCCTCAAAAATTCAACAGCAACAGGCCCAGACTCCATATCCAACCTGCACATAAAACACCTCGGAGAAAAAGCAACCCTCCTAATCACAGACATCTTCAACAAATCCTGGCAACTTAACTATATTCCCCAAATCTGGAAACAAGCACACATAATCCCTAACCTTAAACCAAAAAAAAACCCCCCCTTGCTCCTATCGCCCAATTTCACTTCTTTGCTCCATTAGTAAATTGCTAGAGAAATTATTAAACAAAATTTCCCAATCCATTCCTCTCTCAGACTTCCAACACGGATTCAAAAGCAACCATTCTACAACCACAGCCCTCACCACCCCACACAACACATCATTAATGGCTTCAAAATAATCATCTTCCCACAGATCTATACTACAGCAATAGACATAAACAAAGCATTCGACACCGTCACCACACACATCCTTATTCAAAAAATCCTCCACTCCCCCCTAGAAAAAAATGACAAAAAATGGCTTTCCAATTTCCTCACCAGCCGTTTTGCAAAAGTCTTATACAAAAACAACCTCTCCCATTCTATCAAATTACAAAACGGCGTCCCACAGGGAGCCATTCTCTCTCTCCATTTTTATTCAACTTTTTCACTGCAGATCTGCCCACCCCAACCCACCAATCCAAAAATTATTACTTATGCAGACGACATTAGTTTTATTTCCCAACACCCAGACGTAAACACAGCCACACAACATACCCGAATATCTACATTTATTAGAAAATTGGTTAATCTCTAACAGAATGACCGCATCCCCCTTAAGTCCTCCACCACCCTTTTAACCACTGACCGTCATCAATCCTCCCTCCATCCCATAATCACCCTGAACAACAACCTCCATCCATTAAACAAAACCCCAAAAATATTAGGACTTACCTACGACACTCATATGACGTTCTCCCCCACATCGACCAAATCACTTCCGCAACTCAACGAAAACTAAACACCTCCGAAACCTTTCCCCAACACAACATCAGCGATAGGAAACACACACTCACTACTACCTATAAACAACTTCTTAGAACAAATCTAAACTATGCCTCACCAGCATGGTTCCCAGCACTCTCAAAATCGAACACAAATAAATTACAAATCTCTCAAAATACCACCCAACTCGTGCAATATAAATATAGATTCAAACTAGACAATGTCACCTCCCCCACTTGCACCAGATGTCACAATTTCAAGATACAATAGAGCACCTCGTTCTGGGGTGCTCCTCGACGCCCCCAGCGCCGATTTCTCTATATTCTCTCTCCTCGACCTGTGGAATCACCCAGAGGCGGTGGTCGGCTCCTGGAAGCAGTGTGGCCCTCCAATTAAGGGGGGACAGGGGCAGAAGTATATATATATATATATATATATATATATATATATATATATATAATTATATATATATATATATATTATATATATATATATATATATATATATATATATATAAAGAAATATATATATATATATATATATATATTTGGTATATATATATATATATATATATATATATATATATATATATATATATATATATATATATATATATATATATATATATATATATATATATATATATATATATATATATATATATATATATATATATATATATATAAATCACCTTTCTCACCAACCAGCCTGTCAGGTGCTACGCTAAAAAGTCTTCTCCACTCATTTTCGTCATCGAAAGTCAGGTTCTATTCTTTCGTTGCACAGCTCCACTCACCTCCTCCATACATCTCCTCTCAGCCTTTCCGAAGGTTGCTTTCCTCTGGTCTCAACCCCAACACCTGTCTTAAAATCTCCCCCTCCTCTATCCTTTTCAATTGCCCAAACCATCTCAGCTGATTTCTCAAGACACGTTCTAGGGCCTACATCACCTCCAGTTCTCTTGGTTGGTGAAGAAGTGGATGTTGAAGTATGTGATGGATGTTAAATCAGTGAAGGAGTTGAGGATGGGAATATCAGATCATTATGTTGTTTTATATAACATTAAGTTAACAGCATGGTTTGCGAGGAAAGAGATAAGGAAGAAAGTGGGAAGAATTAAGTGAGAGAAACTATGTGAACAATGTTATATGGAAAGGTATGTGAGAGCACTTGCAAATATATCAATTGAAAGTGAACAACATTAAATTGAACAAATCTGGAAGCACATGAAGGAAGCCTTTGTTAGTAGTGCAAGTGAAATATGTGGTTGTGATAAAATATTAAGTAAGAATGTCAATAGTGAGTAGTGGAATGATGAGGTGATGCAAGAGTTTAAAAGTAAAAAAAAAAGAGGCGTGGTTGAATGTGCTAACAGCCAATGATAAGGTCTCAAAAGAAAGGTGTATGGAAATAAATAAGGAGGAAAAATAAAAGGAAAACTAAAAGTTGCATACGTAGGAGGAAAAGAGGTAAATAATCAGTTTGGTAGGAGGACGAACGAGGACTTACAAGGAATAGGAAGCTCTTCTGGAAGGAAGTGCGAAAAGTTAAGAAAGAGAATAAGGGAATTCTCTTAATACAATAATGAATAGAGTTCGTACCTTCGTGACTGATGAAATAGATACAAGGAGAGAGAGGATGGAACACTTCAAAATTCTGCATAACATTGACAGTAATGAAGGTGATTGTGAATGTATGTGGGTTTGATGGAGTAAGAAAAAATAGGTATTTTGTGGAGGAGGTAATAGGTAGAGTGAGAAAGCTGAAGATGGTAAATACTCAGGTATGGGTGGAATTACTGGTGAAATGATCAAGAATGGGAGAGAGATTGTGATCGACTGGAAATAAAAGTTGTTAAACTGATGGAGAATGGAAGAAAATGCTACAATTTGTACTGAGAAAATGACAAAATCCCAAGAAATTGTTGCCGGATTCGCAAGACAGTCATACAAACTTTCCATTATTAAATTGCATAGGAAAATAATGCAATAGCATAGTATTTATATAATTAAAATTATAGTACTTTAATTCAATGTTGTAATTTATGGACCATCTTTATTTTTATAAACACAAATATTTTTAGTATTTATCGTGGTATAAATTTCTTGATGGAAAATGCCTAATATTTTTTGTAAAAATTATTTAATTGATACATGTTCGAAAACGCCGTAAAAAGGAGAATGCCAATTAAGGAGGAGATGAGATACTTACTTGATATGATCCAATCGCAACGTTGCTTACATTTCGACGAAATCAAATGAGGCGTGGCTTTCTTTCGAAAACAGCAGTTAAAAATTTTGAATTCTGAAAAGGATATCCGCAATTTGTCCGATAATTTCCATCTATCTGACCTACTGTATGTTAATATATTTATACTGTGGCAATAGATTACTATTTTAACCAAATTTCTTTCCATAAAAATAAGTTGATTTTTTTATTATTATTATTATTATTATTATTATTATTATTATTATTATTATTATTATTATTATTATTATTATTATTATTATTATTATTATTATTATTATTATTATTATTATTATTATTATTATTGTAAATTCACATTATTTTATAGTACCTTGAAATTTAAATTTAAAGAAAAAATAAAAATAAATAAACAAAACGCTTAAAATAGAATACCGAAGGAATATACGAGTATCTTGGTATTAAATATAGTCATGTCTTAAAAATCGTTCTTTAAAAAAGGCATAACTAATAATTAAGGTACACGCATATTCCTTTGGTATATTCTATTTTAAGCTTTATTTAATTTTATAAAACTTTAAATTCAAATTTCAAGTTACTAAAAATTATGCGATATAATAAACGAAAAAATGCAAACTCATTTATATTCTTTTCAGGAAAAGACATTCTGTTAAATTAGTAGTCTAATGTATTATTTTCCTAATAGGACCGTTTTCGTTTTTGTAATTTGTGCTTACGCTCGGTAAGAAATGCTTACACAGTTTTAGCACGAATTTCGTGCTAAAACGATCGCGATTTCTTACGAAGTTTACTTTTGTTTACAAACAATTAGAATCAGCCTTTGTGATGGAGCCCGTCGATTTGGAATAAACAGAAATAAAAATATAACAAATGGTTTATATTACAAATAATTGATCAACTGTTGTGCTGGAGTTTATCGAACTGGAAGAAATTAGATTTAAAGCTGAATTTATTGAATGAAACATTCATCAATTCAAACGGTCCTACCACGCCGCCATATAGTTTGTTTACATTTTTACGTAAGCACGTCCTAAATTCGGCAAGTAAGGGATATAGCAACCTTACAGAATTAAAGAAATTCCTTACGTTTGGTGAGAATTTCTTACGATTTTGAGCAAAGTTTGACAAAAACGAAGGCAAACTTGAGCATTTCTTACGTTACGTAAGCAAAAATGAAAAACGAAAACCGCTTTATATATAGATAGCCGGACTGTAGTCTTTCTGGATCTGGCAACTGTTTATGTTCAAATCTGCGCGTTAAAAATGGGGTTTAGCCTCATTTAGTTCTTTTAATATCTTTGATCATTTATTAGTAGGGCAATTACCGGACTACGCTCAGTCAATTATAACTACTTTATTGAAAGTGTAGACATAAAATGTACTGACATAATTAAAAACACTTGAAATACTTTTGGGGAAGAACATTTTTGTTTATTGATTGCAATAAAAAAAAATTAATATAATAACGCAATGAAAATTATAATCGGCTCATGAAACTAGGCTTCGCTTCCTTCACATGTGGAGGCAAAAACGTAATCTTTTTTTATTATTTATCGAATATCGATAGCATTTTCATTTTTACGATAATCGATAGTTTTAACGATTATCAAAGATTTGAAAGTCTCTCTCTCTCTCTCTCTCTCTCTCTCTCTCTCTCTCTCTCTCTCTCTCTCTCTCTCTCTCTCTCTCTCTCTCTCTCTCTCTCTCTCTCTCTCTCTCTCTCTCTCTCTCTCTCTCTCTCTCTCTCTCTCTCTCTCTCTCTCTCTCTCTCTCTCTCTCTCTCTCTCTCTCTCTCTCTCTCTCTCTCTCTCTCTCTCTCTCTCTCTCTCTCTCTCTCTCTCTCTCTCTCTCTCTCTCTCTCTCTCTCTCTCTCTCTCTCTCTCTCTCTCTCTCTCTCTCTCTCTCTCTCTCTCTCTCTCTCTCTCTCTCTCTCTCTCATCTCTTAAAAAGTCTCTCTCTCTCTCTCTCTCTCTCTCTCATATACATATATATATATATATATATATATATATATATATATATATATATATATGTATATATTACATATATATATTACATATATAACTATATATATATATATATACATATATAAAAACTACCTTTTTTAAACTATGTTTTATCCCCTATGCAGGGGGTACCACGGGGGATCATAGAAATCGAACTTATAGGCCGGCTATCCCAAACCAGCCACCAACGTGTTCGCAGTCAAGTTTTACCTCTGGGCCCTGCAGAAAAACCAACTGCTACGCGGAGGATTTTGAACCAGCGTCCTCTCGTATGAGAGGCGGTGACTCAACCTCCTGCGCCACGAGGCGTTCTATATATATATATATATATATATATATATATATATATATATATATATATATATATATATATATATATAAATATATATAAATTAGTTATATATATATATATATATATATATATATATATATATATATATATATATATATATATATATATATATATATATATATATATATATATATAATTTTGGGACCATTAATCCATCTTGGTTGGGTCTACGTTTACTACAACGTAAATCCATATGGGCTAGGGCTAGGTCTAGGTTTACGGCATCATCGATCCATATAGGTTAGGTCTCTGTTTAGGTCCCTGCTATCGAAATATCGATAGTGTGTCTTCGTCCACAGTTGAAGGAAGAGAATCCCAATTTCGCGAGCCGATTATAATTTTAATGGCGTTATTTTATTAATTTTTAGTGTTTTTTATTTCATTTAATGTACAAAAATGGTGTTCCCCAAAATTGTTTTAAGTGTTTTTTAATTATTTCAGTACATTTTATGTCTATAGTTTCAATAAAGTAGTTATAATAACTGACTCGATAATTACCATTAGTAGCAGTTTCACCATCAGTACTAGTAATAACACCAGTATTAGTAGAAATATTAGCATGCATTCGAAAATACTTTAAATAGAACTTACGTTCATATATTTTAAAAAAGTACCACGCTAGCGATTTAAAAAGTTCGAGAGAAGAAGTCTAAGAACCTGAAACTTTTACCTTCGAATTTAACCTTCAGTGTACCAGGCCTACTACTTCTGCAATTAATTACCACAACTGCCACCTTACATTTATTTTATATTAAAATAACTATTATTAAAAATTATTAGTGTAATTCAATATACTTCCGACGTCTTCTAGATTACTTTAACATGTATATTCCTTCAGAGATTTACTTGTGATTATTCCAAATTTTAAATTATTAATCAATACAAGTTATACACGAGTCTCTTCATGCTTTGTGTCGTCTACTATGTTATTTCAAAATACTTTTATATACCTCAGTGTATTTTTTATTCTTAATAAGGGAGGAATTAGCAGTTTTCTTTCCTTTAAAACTAGATTTGGAGGTTCCCTTAGAATCTGAAATGCTATTGCTTGGGAAAGCAGAGTCCTCAAGTGATTCTTTGGATAATGCTGGTGTTTTTCCTATCCCACTACAAGAAGGCTGAGGCTCATTTGATTCTAGTGATTCTATGATAGCGATATACTCACAAAGTGCATCTATTGGATCCTCAGTTGAAGCAGTATTCAAAATATTCGTCTGGATATCAAGATAATTGCTGGTAGCAGTAGTTGAATCTATATTCAAGTTTGTAGAGGTTGGTACTTCGCTAGGAAAAGAGTTTTCAGAATGGTTGGAGGTACATGAAGTAGTTGCTGACTCATTTAAACTCATAGGAAATTTGAACGATGACTCGGCACTTTTGTTCTCTTGGATTTGCTGCATAGTTAGAAGTTAATATTAATTTCATTGATATTTCAAAAAAAAAAAATAATAAAGTCTAAAAAAGCACAGCAATATTCATTTACAAAACGGAAAAAATAATCAAAGATATATTATATTATGGAAAAGCAAAACAAATTTTATATAAACCAGGGATGGCCCGAAAAAAATCAAATGAAAAAAAATCAACTGATTTTTTTACTTGATTTTTGTATTAAAAAATCATGATTTTTTTGATTTTTTTATTTTTTTATATTTTTTTTTAATTTTTTTGTATATTTAAGCGATTTAACTTCAATAGAAATAAAAAAATAAAATAAAATTATAAATTTTATAAAGTCTTTAATACATTTTTTTTCAATTTTCAACAAACTATTGGCATTGTAACCCGTAAGTCTGTAACATTCTTTAGTGTTGCTGTTTCATTGTTTCCATTGTAAGATTTTGAACCCAGAGCTAGGGCCTAGGGTTAAAAATCGAAAATTAATGCCAGGTGCAGAATAATTATATATATTATTTTTGTATAATGTCGTATAATAGATATGTTAGGCCAGTATTTGAATATTGTCTACAATTTTAGCACCCTTACTAGAAAAGAAATAGATATGCTTTAGGAAAGAAATAGATAAAACAACGAGGAGTTAGATTTTTGGCTTTAAGGATAAGAATAGGCTCAAGTTGTCTAGATAGGCCCATGCGGCTTCTTAAGTATTATTCTTATTTATTATTTATTATGGATGGACTGGGACATTCTAGAGGGGTCAATGGGGCTTCTTAATTATTAATTTTTATTAGTCGACTAGGACAGTCTAAAAAAGACCATGCGGCTTCTTAATTATTATTCTTATTTATTTTGAGCTGACTGGGACATTCTAGAGGGGTCAATGCGGATTCATAACTATTATTTTTAATTATTAATTATTATTGATTGTCTGGGACAGTCTAGATAGGTCCATACGGATTCTTAAATATTATTCTTATTTATTACAGGTTGACTGGGACATTCTAGAGGGCCAATGCGGCTTCTTAATTATTAATTTTTATTAGTTGACTGGGACAGTCTAAAAAGGACCATGCGGTTTCTTAAGTATTATTCTTATTTATTATTGGTTGACTCCGACGTTCTAGAGGAGTTAATGCAGCTTCTCAATTATTATTCTTAATTATTAATTATTATGGGTTGACTGGGACAGTCTAGATAGGCCCATGCGGCTTCTGAATTATTATACTTATTTATTAATTATTATGGATTGACTGGGACAGTCTACTGGGGCCAATATGGCTTTTTAATTATTATTCTTAATTATTAATTATTGTTGGTTGACTGGGACAGTCTAGGTATGTCCATGTGGCCTCTTAATTATAATTACTATCCATTAATTACATTAAATATTATTAAAAATTATTCTTAATTTTTATGGGTTGACTGGGACACTCTAGATTGGATCCTGCGTCTTCTTACGGTCTCTTTATTTATATATATATATATATATATATATATGAGTGATATATATATATCTATATATATATTTTTCATTGTTTTTTTTTTATATATATATATATATATATATATATATATATATATATATATATATATATATATATATATATATATATATATATATATATATATATATATATATATATATATATATATATATATATATATATATATATATATATATCTATATATTCAAATATTTCTTTCTCACTCAATATATATATATATATATATATATATATATATATATATATATATATATAGCAGTTATATATATATATATATATATATATATATATATATATATATATATATATATTTATATAATATATAATATATATACATATACATATACATATACATATACATATATATATATATATATATATATATATATATATATATATATATATATATATATATATATATATATATATATATATATATATATATATATATATATATATATATATATATATATATATATATATATATATATATATATATATATATATATATATTTCGCGTGACGTCACGAATCTGAAAAAATAAAAAAATAAAAAAATTCACAAAAATCACGAAAAATCCCCAACCCTCATATAAACTAATATTTGAATATTCTAATTTAAATATTCTAATCAATAGTGTAACAAAACTTAAAATGAAGTAAATTAAATTTAAAAATTACTACGCTGTCACCAAATTTCCATATTTATTATTATTATTATTATTATTATTATTATTATTATTATTATTATTATTATTATTATTATTATTATTATTATTATTATTATTATTATTATTATTATTATTATTATTATTATTATTATTATTATTAAACTATTTTTATTACTGTTTTAGAATCGTATATTCAAAGAAGTTACAAACTATTCCTACAGAATAAAGAATTATAAGAATCCATTACCTCATAAGGTTTGTTTGACTTTCATTTCCAATAATTAGAATAATTATAACTATTAATTCAAATTATACAATTAGTACTTATCATTAAAATATTACTCGTATTAAGGAAAGAACGCAATACTTACTTACTACTTACTGTATTATTCATGCTAGAAGAAACCATATTCATTCCTCAAAATATTTATAGAAATTATGTTAAATGTACCAATATGCACCACTACAATAAGTTACGACAACCATACTGCCCTCATTATTATCAGTATTAAATTTCATCAAACAATTTCTATTTTCTATTTTTAATGAAGTGCAACAAATGTTTTAATCAATTTTGAATGTGGGTTAGATGTTTTAAACTCTGAAAGTGAGAATTTGGCACCTGTTGTGTCGTTTTTTGCAAATCCAGAGAATGTTCCCGTTGTACCGTGGATGATTCATCATACGCACGAAATGCTTCAGACTTTAAAACTCTCTTTTTCAACTCGTTGCAATAACTCACTCGTGCTCGTGGGAATAACACAGAATCTGTAATACTGTTTGAATACTGATTCGACCTTGGTGTTTTACAAGTGGAAGGATGTACTGAAACCATTTGGCTACTTGAAGAGGTGCTACTAGTGGGAAGTGTCATACTCGAACAAACATTGCTACCAGAAGAGCAAGCAGGTGTTTCTAATCTTAATAATGAATTCTCCGAAACAGCGTTGAGGATAAGACTGTGGAGCCCGTAAATATTGTTATTAGATCTTAGATCAATAAAAGAATTTGATAAATATCAACAAGATAAAATGAAAATGGAGTATATGATAGGCATTGATAAAAATAAAAAATATCAAAAAATATTAATCTCTTTTAATAGAAGAGATAAAAATAACAAAATTTATAGATATAACCATCAAAAATAATAATAATAATAATTCCCTTTGTAGTTTCAAATTTATAATTAGTGAAAAAATGTAATAGCACACATAGATGTTATAAAATAATTAAATATTAACCAATACCAATTATTTTCCAAATTTTACACAGCTATAGTTATTTTAAAAATTATAGTATCTAACTTACTACTACAAAGTAATTCCATACTGTAGAATATTCGTTTCCATAACTAGAGAATTAATTAGAATCATTGAAAAAATTATTCATTTTATATATATATATATATATATATATATATATATATATATATATATATATATATATATATATATATATATATATATATATATATATATATATATATATAACTAGAGAATTAATTAGAATCATTGAAAAAATTATTCATTTTAAACTACATATATATATATATCCAGGTTATCAATAATTACATAAATGTTTCTTAACATTGTTGTTATTACTGTTATCTCTGAGATCATTATTATTATTATCTTCAAAAGAAGACAAAACTTTTATAGAAGGTTTAAACCAGTGGCGAGTTGCTAAAATTTTAACAAATAGTTCTCTGATTTGTCACAAGAGTTGGCTGCTGGTTCGATTCCGGTTTGATCAAACAACCAAAGAGTTGAGTTAACTACAGATTCGGCTGAGAGTCGGCTCCAGCTGACCATTGGCTTAAACCTATATTGGATAAATTAATCAATGAAAACAAATTTTTCATTTTCACTAATTACTACAGTGGATACATTTCAACTTACATTCTAGTTGATGTTCATGCTTTGCTATAAATTTAACCACAACTAAGTATTACACTATCCAACCTTAGATAATATCAATGTTTCGACCATTAAAAAGTTTCATATAATATATTTTACCACACCAATGACCAGTTCGTTAGAAAGTGAGTATACTACCCCTACAATGAGTGTCACTACTCTAAGGTTAAAACTGGAAAAAAATAACTAAATACCTCTTCTAAATCATTTTCGTTTAAAAATAAGTCATTTTCTATGACACTGTCTGAAAATGATGTTTGGTGATATGGATTTGCGGTACGATAATCTGATATCGATTGTTCTGCCTCTGATAACAAATCTCCAAAAAACTCTTTGTGTTCTGACTCCTTTAGTATTGCATCTAAGGAATATGAAGATTCATCATTCAACGATGAGATTGGCAGAGTACTTGGATGATTCTCAAATTTCAAAATTAAAGATTCATCCATTGGAGAATAGAATTCTATTCTATCTCGAAACTAGAGCAGGTACTACTCTACAATGTGAATCTGAACTGGTTCATCAGATGCATATTATTTCATTTGGCAAAATACTAGAGGTGAAGAACATAATCGAGACTTTTCCCTCACTTTATCTACTGAGTGGTGGATGGTTTGTTTTGTATTCCCAATTGCCGACTTCAGAGACTATGTGATAGAAAATGTATCGAATACTCTCAGTGACTGTGACACTCAAGTCTAATTTTTTAACCCAAAGGTAACTACAGGTAAATGGAACTGCTTAAATGCGTCGTTCGAGTGGGCAGAATCGCTGCCAGGGGTAGATTCTAATCATATATGAGAAATTAATTACGTCCTTATTAATTAATTATTTTTATATTAATTAATATTAATTATTATTTATTATTAATTATATTATATTATTTTAATTATTATTATTTATTATTTATTTATTATTATATTATTATTTTAATTTATTTATTATATTATTATTTTATTTGTGCGTTTAACCTCCATTTTTCGATTTATAATTATCCTTTTCTCATCTTCCTGTATTCTTTTTTTTTGCTACGTATCTATATATCAATTTCGGTACGTACTAAGAGACGATAATAATACGCTAAAATTATATGTTGCATAAAGGTAAATCATAACTTATTCTTCCTCTCTACTATTTTAATATATCACAAAACCCCAACTTATAATACGCCCCGATTTTTATCTACCCCAACTTGTATATATTTAAATTCGCCTATTCCACATAATTTTCAATTTTATAACCATCACCCTACTCATGATTATTTTTCGATAGTTACCCTCCCAGAAAATCTTTATAACTTTCTCCCCGCATCTGACAAATACACCATGTATGGCTTCTGGTTCTCTCTAAATCCCCCCTCATCTGCACCAGGAACCATTTTAAGACAGTGATAGATAGTCTACACTATGCTATATATAGTGACAATATAGCTTTTTATAATGAGTGTCACCGTTGCCGCTCATATAATAATAAATGCGAAAATTGGTGTTTCATATATAATGTTATATTAAAAAATAGATAATCTCATGAGGGTACCTATAAATTTTAGTTTAATATTTTGTAGATTTGGTTGTTATAGAAATAAATAATATATTTAAATACTTTTTGCTATATATACTATATATATATATATTAAGAATTATATATAATGACTTGAATAATAAAGTATAAACTCTCGAGTACTAACAATATTATAGTTTTGTATAAATTATAATATCTGGTATATATCATAGAAAATACAGATACTGTATCATGGATTGTTTTAATTAATTATTGTGTTCATAGCATATTTTTAAGTTAATTGTTTTTGGACCTAACTGTTACCCCGCAAAGCATAATTTCTTTGAAGTGAAAGAGTTGTTTTTTGTGCGCTCTTGGGACGTGACTTTGTAGTGTCAATATAAAGTGAGAGGCGCTGAAAATCGTTTATTTGCTGGCTTTTTATCTATACCTCTGACCTTTAACGTAGATTCGTGCAGTCAAATCCTTGTTTAGTTAATCTGCGAAAGTAAAGTGGTAGAAGGTGGCATCACTACAGACTCCTACCAGATCTTTGTAATTTAATAAGCCAGAAATATTGTAACACCGGAAGAATCTACGTATTTGAACTTGTAATTATGTAGATTCAATTTTAATTGTCTCTCTTAGTTCTAAAAATATACTTAAATAAAAATATTAGGGTCGGTGTAATTGACATGGGGACATTGATTAGCTGTGGTGTCTTTTTATCTGTGTAGATTCATGTCTTGGTACAATTTTTTTCTCCTTAATTACCTGAAGTCTTTCTCCTTTCTTTACTGTGGTCTGACCTGTCATGTAAAGGATGCAAGTTAATATGGTTTGAGGTAGCACAAAAAGTTTTCTTTTTTTAATAAATTTTTTGCGAGATTTCGGGATAAAATACGAGAAGCACCAAATTTTTAGTTTGAGATTATATTTTAAATTTTAATAATAATATAAGATAGTTTTTTTTTAATTTCGTGATTTTATAATTAGGAAAATATAAGCCTATTGAGTGTAATAGGGAAAATATATACTTATCTGTCACCTACTTATTATTTTGTGCTCACTTAATTTATAGTTTCAAATTATTTTTAGCTGATATATATCATACATAGACTCAATTATAATAGAATATAATAATAATAATTAAAGAAGCAAATTAAATTGCATTCTTCAATATCCAAAATATAATATAATATAGTAGTATATACCTAATCCTAATACGTATACAGCAATTATTATAAAAATTATTTTTCGATAATTTTTTTTAAAATATAACTTTTGTAAATACTTATTTATTTTTATACTTATAAGTATAGTAGTCAATATATGAAATTGTCAGTACTAGTACGAGTGACTTTTATGTTTATATAATTTAGAGTCTTTTTACCGTATATTTGATTATTAATTTATAGTGTCAAAGTTATTTAATAATATGCTTTGCTTCTGAGGTGTGCATATATAGTATATAAATGGTCTAAGCTTTTTTTTTTATATGCTCTTCACGTAGATTATATTGATATAGTATATGTATAGTGTACTATAGATGAAACGGTAAGATCCTTACATGATAAATAACAAATTATATATATTTATATGGAATAGGACTTCAAAGAAAAATTTCTATATATATATAAGGTAATTGGTGATTTAATTTTTTTTTTTATTATTTTTTTTTTTTTTTTTTTATTTTTATGAAGTAATAATAATAAATTTTTTGTGTTTTAACGATAAGAGGGGATATTACGGGCTGAAAACGCGAAGGTAGCCGGCATAAGTAAATTGGCATGAGTGTTGACAGATATTTCGGGAGTCATCTCGTTCGGCCTCGAACACGAGTGGAAACGGACCGGTGCGGGACTACAATTTGCCCCCTCTTCCCCGATTACGATCTTTCGTGCTAAAGCCTTGTGCTTTACTCTCTCTCTCTTCTCATCTCCTTCTCTCTCTTCTTCTCTCTTCTCTCTCTCTCTATAATATATTATATATAATATTATATTATATATACTTATATTTATATATATTTATTCACCGTGAGGATTTTGGGTACTCTGAGGAACTATACTACCTCCGTATACTTTGGTATTTCCTTTGTGAGTTTGTGTGTACTACTGGTATATATGAGGTTCTACTATACTGAACATTTACTATACCCTCATATACCGTGATGGTAATTTGAATGAAAACATTTCTAATTCATTAATCCCTTTGTACTTTGTATCATCGCTGTATTTAATTCCACCCTCTAGATAAAGCAATGAAACTTTAAACCTATTTATCACTCAATAGTCAAAAAAAAAATATAAAAATATAATGTTATATCACCAAATTTAAGTAGTGGAGTGGGTGAGATCTCGTAGTGGGCACAAAAGACACAGAGTGGAAACATGTAAAGTGGGGAATAAATGGAGAGTGGTCCTCTCCGGGGACCGTTGTGTCAACGCCTCACCTGAAAGTTTTTTGAAAAGTTCACACAGATGGGTTTACTTTGAGTAAATTGAAAAACCTTAATTGTTCAGTGTAACCTTACACTTGCCTGACCCAGATAGACAAATACTTGAAAATTTATGCTCACCAATTTCAATATTTGTACTCAATATGATTTGTTATGTGGTGTGGGTTGCTGAGAGTGGAGCATACCTAATTATTTTCTCCCTGAGGTGAGGTGAGGGGGAGTAATACACGTTGATAACCCCCTTCTCCCCGCTCCCACGCTACCTTACGATTGTATTGCAATCATAAATTACAAAATTGATATAATTTTTTTCCTACATATAAAATTTTCATTACTGGAGTGCTTTTTTATATAATAGAGAGTAGAACAGCACGCGATCTCGAATTCTGTTCTCTTGCATTTATTTGCCTGTGGTGTGTGGTTTTAGCCCCTACTCGACGTGAGGATGTCCAGATTGAGTGAAAGAGAAGAGAAAAAGTGTATGTAGTTTACGTTCTGCTTGAGGAGCGAAAGAGAGAAAAAAAAAAAGAAAAAAAAGAGGTTAGAGTAGACGCAGAGATGACGAGAGATTAAAAGGTATGATTGCAGGGACATGATGAGAGAGTAAGAATAGAAGAAGTATTATTGTATCATTATGATTCCTTATAAAACTGAGTGCAAGGTGAATCTTGCACGTGTGAGGGTTCATCATTAAGTTACATACTTTTTTCCGTCAGTTCTGGAGTGGAGTCAAAATTATAAAATAATTTAAAGACGTGAACACCTAATATTATATATATATATATATTTATATTAATTAATATATTATATTAATTATTAATTATTAATATTAATTAATTAATATATATAATTATATAATTATTATAATATATATTATATATTAATTATAATATTATATATATATTAATATTAATATATTAATATTTAAATTAATATTATATATATTATATATATATATATAATAATATATATAATATATATTAATATATATATATTATATATATATATATTAATATATAATCGCTATCCGTTTTGATTTAGTACATATGGAGTATTGCGATTTATTGGGTGTAGGAGTTTGATGCGTTTTATTATTTTACCAAGTAGCCATATTATTAGTAAACAGTTTACTATCGTAAATACATGCAAAGATAATAAATAAATATTGCATTTAATTTCGAATTTTTATAAAATCATACACAAACTATAATGTCTAAATATAGGCGCATTTAAAATATTTATTAGCTTACTTCTTGATTCTCCATTTGATAATCATTTAATTTTATATAATGTTTTCTGTGTTAATAGGTAAGTTGGTTTGTATTAATGGCCTACTCATGAGATCCCCTGGACTTCACGAGTTCGATGATGCTGGAGAGCAATGAGTGAGCGCAGCAGAGTGAGAGCGAGCGAGGCCTGGGTCTTTCCCCTCATCGAAAATTTTATCTAATATTAATAATTTGAGATAAAGATCGGTGTCGATATTTCCGAGATCAATGCGCACAATAATTAAATATTGAGTTGATATTGCCGACGGTGCCATGAGGAGGGTAGGAGGAAGATGAGTGACAGCCTGGTAAATTTAAAAACCAATCAAAATAAGTCTTTTCAATTAACATTTTTAAAAAACCTTCGTTATACTCACTTATAACAAGTTAATCAGTTTCCTTATTTATATAATTATGACTCCACAGACGCATGTATATGTTTAGTGATGAAAAGAAGTTGCATAAGGGGCGTCTAAGGATGAGAATAGATATTACCAATTATCATACTAGTTATCAAAAATTATAATTACAAAAATGAATCGTAAAAAAAAAAAATAATGATAAAAAAAAAATTGGATTCTAAAATGAAGTGAAATTGATATTAATTATTTTTTTATCTAACGATAAATTAAAATTAATTAATGTTAAAAGACATTTGATAATCATATCGTTGGGAAAAATGCAGAGTGCTGGGGAACTGTACTTGTTTCTTCTAATCGCAATACGTTTGTTAACCTTAATTCCCAGCAAACGGGCTCGCTGAGGGGATGAAAGCAGTAACAAGTTGACAAGAAGGCCATCTTGGGCGAGAGGCTTGTTCCATCTACTGCACCGGCATTTTTCTTTTTTCTGGTCGCCATTCTAACCTTAATTTTTTCTTCTCTTTGGCAAAAAAACACAAAACACTTAAAGAAAAAACAAACCTACAATATGATTGATTAATTTCCTTCTTGAGAATCATACATATCATTTCTACTGAGCTATTAAAACGTTAACTTAGGAATAGTGATTTTGCCCCTCTACCCCAAAAGCAACTAAATCAAACTAAATTCGGTAAAGGTTCTGAAAATTATTACGACTTAATCATACTCAGAATTATTAATGCAAATATCTATACCCCAATCGAGCTTCTGGTGGAAGGGAGGCCAAATACACGTTTCCAAATGAAATCGCTGTACGATAATAGTAAAATTCTAATATATACGGATTAGTTTAAGATAATCACGTCAATATACAAAAATCAGAAAAATCAGACTTCTCAAGATTTTAGGTCTTTTTTTATTATCTAGAAAATAATCTAGAATATAGATTTCAAAAAATTCTCAACATCACGTGAATCTTGGAAAATTTTATTAACAATTTTTATTTTATTTATTCTAAATCGATTTTTTATATAATTAAATTATAATATATATATATATTAATATATATTATATATATATATATTATATATTATTATAATGATAATAATATTATAGCTATATATTAATTATAATTATATATATTAATTAATTATAATATATATATATATATATTATATATATATATTATATATATATATATATTTGATATATATATATAATATTAAATATATTAATTATAAGTTTTAATATTATATCATTAATTGAATATATTATATTGATATAGTATTATAATATAATATTATATATACTTTATATATATATATATTATATATATATATTAATTAGCTATGATGATAGTTAGGTTAATAGAGATCTATTATCATTATTGCAGTTTAACTGATTAGAAATATGGGGAAGAACGGATTAGATTACAAGAGTACATCACATATAAATAAAAAATAATTACTTTTTCACAGGAGCATTAATGACTATTCTAAACTCAGCTTCCTTCAGTTGACTAGCCTCGTATCGGTATTTCCTATTGACTAATTATTTTTATTTTTTTTAGTTTCAACATTTTTAGATAGAGCTGTGACAGAGCACAACCTTTTGAGCAGCGATAAAATTAATAATATATTTTTAATTTTGAGATATAAAGGTTAATATGATACTATAATATATGATATATACTATAAGTATATATATATATATATATATATATATATATATAGGGTGCAATAGTATAGGTTGAGTGGAGCTATAACGTAGCCGAACGTACTGAGGAATCAATCAAGTGGAGGGTAAGGATATCGTAATTTTCTAAAATTGATTATACTGATGAGGTGGCTGGCGTGGGCGTGAAAAGGTAAATCATATAACCCTCATAGCGAACATAATAACTCTCATATCAAATTATACCTCCAATATAATATAAGTAAGATACGGGAGGTTTTCTACTGGAGACCAGCTCTATACCCGGTAAGGGGGGTAAATATATAAGTCTCATTACATATATACCTATATATATAATATCACACTTAATGTTTTCCTACATATATCGTGGAGTGAATAGCTCAGGAAATAGACTTATACTCTAGGCTCTATGTAGAGTGAGGAGTATTCTAGCATGTTAAAATTAAAAGTTGAATACAGAATTGTAGTGGGATGTTAATATATTTCATTATAATTTTAACTATATTAAGGAATTACTTATAATATTAATAAAAATATTATACACTATAGGATATCCAAATAAATTGTATTACCTATTTTGTGCATGTTAAGCTAATTGGTAGTTTTTATGAAGAATATATGTATAATTGTGGTATTTTTAGTTATTTTTTTTATTTTTTTTTTATTTATTTTTTTATTTTTACATTATTCGACCCTAATTATACTAAAACTCACCGTATATACTATTTATGTATCATTATAAGAGGTATATCTTATTACCTGTGTGTGGAAAATAATTATTTTTTTTGGCGATCTCAGTGATCCGAGCTACCGTTCCGTGTGGGCGTTAAGTAACTTTTAACCAAAATTATAATATATATTTATTTTAAATATTTATATATATATTTATATATAATTATATAATATATATATATATATATATATATTATTTATATATATCGGCCTGTATGTTTTTTAATGGCTGTAGGTTATTGTAGCCTTGGGAGTGATTCTGAGTACAAATCCTATTAAGAGCGTGCTATTTCTGATAGCTACATTCTTTGCTATTAGTCTGGGTCATTATCGTCTCTTGAATACTATAATGGCAAATTCTTTGTAATCTCTTGTAAGTGGGTGTACGCGAGACAGTGAATAGTTCAAAGACAGATTAAAGAAAGAAAAGTGATTAATAGATATAAGCACAAAACGTGGAATAGATGGTAGCACCGTATAGGAGCTTTCAAAAAATGAGATATATTCGAAATAATGATTGCCATTATGTGAGTCATAGGGCAAAAAGGTAGATCAGTTTTCAGATATTCGTAAAAAATAATGAAGGAAATTAAGCAGTATTTTTGTGAAAAAACATGTTTTAATTATTGATAAATTGAACTTGTTCGTGAGTGAGAGATACGGTAATGCTATTAGAAAATTTTAGTGTAAAATTTTTATTTGATCCGGATCGAGTGCTTCAGCGAAGCGAGGCATGATAATGACTAGACTAAAGTGATTAAAATATTATACGATTATAAATATTGTAAAATAAAAAAAAAATCAAAAAATTATTTAAAATTATCACTATCTACGTAACGTATCGATCACTCTTCTCAGAAAAATCAAATTACCAGTATTTTTGGTAATTTAGTGGTATATTTATTCCTTGATAACTATAACAATGTATTTTTGGATATATGCATTAACGATGATCGATCATAAACTAGAGTATAATAAAATAAATAATAATATTTAGGAGGGGCTATCGAGTAGATCGAGGGATCAAGAAATAAGGTATGAGGAGTATAACTCAGTTTATTATTCCATACACCTAGTATGGGAGTGAGTAGGGGGCAAGCAAGTGAACTACTATCACATATATATTATAGCGACATATCACTACTAATATATATTCTATAAAATTAATCACTATAATAGAGTGGCTGAGAGGGTATCGTGAGAGAGATCTACCTACTTCGAGACGGCGGGAGCGATAAGGCAAATACGATCCTTCAGGGCTGCTCGGCTTAGCCCGAGTTATCATAGAAACTATCGATCTTCCCGTACAAATTTCTAAAGTTTAGTTATAGTTATACCACAGAAGTAAGTGCCTCTGTAGTAGTATTCCTTTTTTGCGAAAATTAGTCCATCAATGAACCAGACATATTTATTAAGTTTATACACTTTGCCACAAATTCTATGTAGTTGCTCGGATTTATAAACATCTATTTTATCTTTAAAAAAAATTTCTTCTTAAAGAATTTAGAAAAAAAATAAGACTTCTAATACTGATCGTTAGTCTTGTATCAGCGTTAATCAACACTCTAATTACTAAAAAGTCTGACGGCCCACTAGGGCTATCTCTTGAAATTAGAGAGCAGTGGAACTCCGGTTCGAAGTAAAAAACCTACTTAAAATTGATTGATCTACGGAGATTCTATACTATTAATACGTACACTGAAAATATTAAATTGTACTTAAATAATAATATAAAATAAACTAAGAGAGGGAGAGCGTGTTAAAAATTAGCACACCAATGAGTCATCTTTAAAAAGTATATCTAAAATATATATATATAATATATATATATATATATATTATTATTAATATTAATATATATTATATTTATATATTATATAATATATTATATATATATATATATTATTATATATTATATATATATTAAATATATATATTATATATTAATATATATATATATAATTAATATATAGAGATGAGAGAGAGGTAGAAGAGTTAGAAATGTATAGCCCTAGAGTAGTAGATATAAGTTACTGATTGTAAGTCTTATAGCCGTAAATTAATATAATACTATATTATATTAATATATATATATTATTTATTATATATTAATTATAATATATTTGAAAATATTTAATAATTGTATTTACGAAATGGGTTAGCTAGAATAAAAATAAAAAAAAAATTTTATTATATATATATTATATAATATATATATATATTATATATATATTTTAGTTTTTTTTTTAAAAATTCCTAGTACAAATTATTTATATTAAGTTATAGATAAAATCGTTATATATCAACTCACAGAGAAGTATGTAGGATCAAGGAGAACGTTTTGAAATATTAATTATTAATATATTATAATATATATATATATATATATATTTAATTAATATATTTATTATTATATATTATAATATATAATTAATATATAATAGTATATAATGATTATATATATTTTATACTATGTAATATGCATATGCTTTTGATGGAGATAATTTGATGTATATAGAATCATAATGAAAAGATAACGTGAGAATTATCTGAAAAGGTTTTCCACATGTTATTTACGCCAAAATATGTAGATGGTCTGATCTTCATAAAAACGAGTTGCATGTTAAATATTGCCAGTATATCTCTTGAGGACTGTATGGCGTATCTCGGAGTGAACATTAAATTGATAGTTTATCTTTTAATTGAAATTTAGTGTAATATAATTGAAAATCAAAAAGTGTAAAGGAACTTTGTCACAAATAAATGACAAGAGAAATGTTTATATCTAAAAAAACAAAAAACAAGAATATAAAAGGATAAAATAAACATAAAAAAGATTGAAGGAATCACTCTCTCAAATTGATCATTTTTAAATATATACACAAGACAAGTTATGTCATTTTTTGTAGATTTCTATGACATATCTATTGATAATAAAATGGGAGAGATTCCACTTATTTTTTTATACATGTAAAAATGTTCCTGAAAAGTTTTGTTGAGGAGGATGAAAGGTAAAATGCAAATTTTGTTGTTTCTTTTCCATATCATGATAGAAAAACTAGAGAACTATAAAAAGGTTCAGACAATGGATACTTTCTGCGCACTTCTATCACGTAAAACCGTTGAGTAACATCACGTGTGAGTGAGTGGGGACACTCATCTCTCTTTTTCCGATCCGCCCCCCCCTCTGTCCCACCGTCAGCTCGAGGCGAACTTAAAAAAATTAACATTTTCCTCCTCTAAGAGCATGGAATAAAAAAACAATTTCCTCTAGTGTTTGGTCTCAAAACGGGCGCCCTCCCTTCTAACTGTGTAGTTTATGGCTAACACGTGACCACTTTAGGGTTTTTCGTGCTATATATTATTTTCGATATATATTTTATTTCTTTTTACTGTAACATACCCTTTAAAGAGACGTTTTACGCCCACACAAAAAACCGTACATCATGAACTGGTAGTAAGTATATATTATATATATATATCTCAGTAATAGTTAGATATAGAGTTTAACTATATATATGTATTATTATATACTATTAATATTATAGTTAATACATATTATTAATATTTACGTTTATAGTCCTCATAAATATAATAGTTTCTTTATTCCTTATAAATATATACTTTAATTAAATATATAATATTTTATATGTATTGGTATCATAATCACATTCGCATCCATTTTTGTATAGCAACCCTCTTTATTTGGTGTTTACACTTGCGGTCCCAACACTTTCTTGTTGAAAAAGATAGTTATTGCAATAAAAGGTCCCCTTTTTATTTAAGAAATATCCATATATACGATTTATTTGAAATTATTTTGGGTGAGAACTCGGTTTATGAAGCGTCGCAAGAAGAGTAATTCGTGTCTAAAAATTGTGGCCCATGTGGTATATTATACCATCAAGCTCTGGGTGATCATAGTTTTATGAATCGACGCTTTCACATAGTGATCCTATTTGAATAGACGAAGAAGATTCTTCTGTTTAGAAGACAGTTCAATGATGTTTTCTGAGCTACGCCTTTTTCATCGTGATACAAGTGAGATTTGTTTAGCGTATTCCTAGAGTTTAAAACGAAATTAATTTAAAATTTTTGACGTGAGTAAAAAATAAATAATCTTAAATATATTTTATAATGGTAGATGCACCGTAAGTAGAGCATATTACGAAGTATTATACTCGTTATTTACTTCTATATATTATAAAGTATTCAGCAAATGTACTGATGATGAGTATATTACTAGATAGCTGCTTTTAAACGCGATGTTGCTTTTATCTTCCCATCTATTATTTAGTTCTATATGTTTTTTATACAAAAATCATATTTATATAATTTATTATTATTATTTCAGAGTTAGCAAGGCTCAAATCATATCAGCTAATCTCAGGCATTACCTCACGGCGTTTGCTCCTCATGGCGGATGTTGCGCGGTTATTATTTATTGTGACGAGATTTGAAATAAAGAATATTTTAAATTAAAATAAAAATAACTTTATAAGATTGAAACCTGAAGGGTGCAGTATATCCGTACATTACAGTTAATATGCCATTCTCACTGGCACTTCCTTCAATTCCATATCTTTAATGTTCTAATGAAACTTCTTACTATCTCTTCAAGTACATATCATTCAATATGATGGTAATAGTATTGCTACAAAGATAAATTCTTGCTTCGAGTGTCAGTCCAATATTCTTATTCAAATAGATTTATATAAATTACTTTATTAATTATGGTGGCAATGACTCATTACATAATCACAATTGCATTTAAGCTATGTAAAACATTTGAAATTAAACTACCATAAAAAATCTGTATCTTTAATGTATATACCATTATCTGCAACGCTTATAGAGAAGTCATTTTGAAGCTCCATATCAAATGAAATGATGAGGTTTAACAAGAATGAAAGATATAATTAAACTTGAGTGTAGAGTAAATGAATGACATATGGTGTGCTTGTGTTGTGCATAATTTATATGTAAATATATACTTCACATAAAAATTCGTTATCAAGTCAATGTTCCCTAAAATGGTCTCACGATGATACTGAATCAGTATCATTTAGTAACTAATCTGTCTCTTTTGTGAGTTTACAAAAACGGATATCTATTAAAAATCTAGATTGTTAAATACACGTTTTACTTTGTGTTTGCAATAAGATGCACAAAACTTCAATCCCCGAACATAGTGTTCTATAATTTATATTCTGACAAACTTCTCAGAGATTAGGCATAAAATTGAAGAATATACGAGAACCAAGCAATACTGTCTATACAATGTCACACGTCAATAACAGATTCACTGGAAACGAATTCTTCTAACAGTCCACGCTAGGTGATGAATGTATATCCAGCGCCGAGTTTATTCTCAAGGAGTAGAGATGCAGAATGCTATATTATAGAAAACTCTAACATGAAGAAAAACGATCTAAGATTGAAACATAAGAAAATTCGACGTCGCTATCTAATGGTAGGAGTTGTGTAAGTCTAAAGAATTTCAAAATGTTCAAATGTTTATCTCTTTATCGCTAATAAACTTGCAAGGAAAATAATAACCGCGTAATATAGGCCATGAATACCTCACAACTGTAGATTATAACATCAAATGTAGACGTAGACGTTATGTTAGCAATGCTTGGGTACTAATATTAATATATGATGAAATAAGTAGTAACAGTCTCTCAGTAATACAGAATGTAAGATAAAGGCAGATATTGGATGTATAATCTCAAGCTAACAATACCTTCCATATATTATTGCATTTCTTATACTATAGTGCATAAAAGTAATATTAATCCATTAGTTAATATAATTACTCTATCATTAAGTGTCGGTAGGTTTAAGGTAGGAAATAGATGGTTAATGGGGAGTTCATTTGAGTTATGGGTCATATTCAGTCCCTGCATACCTACCTGGTATAAACAATTATATATTTAGAATCAGTATTTAAAACTCGACATTATATTATAATATATATATATATACTAATATAATTATACTATATATATTAATTTAAATATATATATATATATATATATATATAATTATATATATATTAATTATATATATATATATAAATAATTAATATTATAATATTAATTATATATTAATATTATAATAGTATATATTAATATATATAATATCTTTAAAATGCACATTACGCAATATCTGTGCAGATTAGTTATTAAAATCATAACATCTACGTGAGCATCCGTGATTACGCATCCTCAGCAATTACCGGATTACCTAGCGATGTCGAGTTAAAAATAAATGGAATCTGCAGCATATCACTAATATAATTATATATATATTATATATATATATATAATATATATTATTAAATATAATATATATATATATATTATTAATTATATTATTATATTTATATATATTAATATATATATATATATATATATATTATATATTAATTAATATATAATCAAACTTTGTACCTATTAATGATTTCCTTGTTTACTGCTAAACCTGATAAACCTATAAAGGTTAGTTTCATTTGACTCTCTGACAACATATGTAATAACGTCTAGGTTAGGTTGAATATGGTCATCTGTGAGCACGTAGATCAATCTAGGTTTATAGTTGACCTGTATACTTATATCCTTTTTACTTAAACAAATCCCATTTGTTAAGTGTATGTTAAGTTAAATACCAGATTTTATTTAATATATATATATTTAATTATTAATATATATAATTAATAATATATATATTAATATATATATATATATATATAAATTATATATTAAATTAATAATAATATAATATTAATATAATAACGAATCTAGGCTAATATTTATACATAGTAAGTTTCTTTTATATCTTTGCTGAATTTTATGAAAGTCATTATGCACATAATATTAGATATTTTATTATCAAAGTATTGCAGGTATATATTACCTTTCTCTAGTTACCGACTCCATATCGTTCCATATGTTTGTGCTCCGAAACCGAGTCGCCTTTAGTCGCGTGTGACTTAGGCACGTGACCTCGGGAAGCGACTTGGTTTGGTGACAGACATACGCACAAAATTCGACACAGGTTGAATTAGCTTTTATGCCTTATATACCTATATTATATATACAGTGTGCAAGCGTAAACAGTAAAGAAAATTAAAAAGGTAATAGTTAATATATTATATAATTATCTCTATCATTCATATAACATAACATACTACCTACATATCACTAATATTAATATATATATATATATATATATATATATATTATATATATACTCCCTTTATATTTATTCGTGTAGGGCATATTTTGTAGATATCTACTGTACTGTGACTCTCTCTAAAAATAAATCAACATCTTCACTAACTTCAAAAACATACTACAGTTCAGGAAAAGTTGTTAAAGCTTACGCTTTTTTTTAAGGAAAATCCTAATTAGTGGCAAGCTCTGGCCAATCATTTCAGAAGCTTGCCATAAAAACATGAATTTTTTGGCTTATTATAACTTTACTTAACTTTGTCTTGTACCTTAGAAATTTCAGTTCGCAGAGAGAAAGAAAAGTCACAGAGTTAATGTTATCTTACAATATTAACAATTATAATAAATAGTAAAATAATACTCTATACTTCAACTTATTTATTTGAAAACACTTTTAAATATAATTTAATATAAGTAAATATAATATAATTTTTATTGAATGGTATTTATAATATATTAATATATATATATTATTATATTAAATATATATATATATAATATATTAATATTATATATATATATATATATATATATATATATATATTAATATATATATATATAAATATAATCATATGAGTGCATCATGGCGCAATAGTAGAGATCGTTTTCTTTCATCCGAGATGGTAGCGGGGTTTCAATTCCTTAATTTCCTGAGTGAGCAAGAATAATATAATCGCATACATATGACAACTATGTTGTGCAATCATAGATTATTAATGGATATTCCAGGCTTTTCAAAAGTTCAATTCTCATATAATAATACTACTATACTTCTAAACTACTTTATCAAATAGATAATAAAGTAACACGTTATAAAGGAATTATTATATAATATATATATAATTTATATATATTAATAATCTATAGGTTTGGGTGTGGATGGATATATATGACGTTACTTATTTGTATTAATTTATATGATAATAATTTTATATATTATTATATTTTAATATTTGTTTTTAATTATTATATTATTACCTTTATATTTAATTCATTAAGAGTGTTCAGCGATTTGGATATATTAATAGTTTTATATATATAATGAGGGTGAAGGAATATATCCCAATATGAAGTATTGGTTTTTATATTCATTATTAATACAAATAGACTCCGGTTTACCATTTCATTTTAATATTATATATCAATTTTATTTTTTTGAAATTACAAAAAAAAAAAATATACCGAAAAATTTAATAAAATAAATCTTAACAAAATTTAATGTTCTTTTGTTTATAGAAAATTAAATACATTAATAAAAATGATAAAAGTAACTTCATAAAGTTGCGCACAAAGATTTTCTTGTCATAACAGGCAAGGAGAGTTTGTTCGCAACTTCAGGGTCGCAACACTTGTGGACTTTGCCGACGACAGCATTGGCACGTGACAGCAATGCAAAAATTTTTATAATGGTTATGTGTTAGAGATATGGCTATGTACGTTGTGAGGCGAAGCTTAAGTTAAAAAACAACGTGATATTTAAAACTAGAAAGTTAGCATATAAATTGAGTCTAAGTGAGCGGATTATTATTATTTTGTGAACTCATATGAGAAAAACTCCGCTCTATAAAAAAGCTAATGTTGTTAGCAATATTATTGGTGATTATTTTACAACCTCGAAATTACTTGGGGGCTCCCTTTCCCTAAATAGTAAATTTGTTTAGTATTGGGCAAACAATAAAACATTTTATTTGTAGACATTCTTAATTATAATAACATTGTTTTTAAAATTGCATTACAGAAATGGTAGTTTTTATTGAGAATTGATAGTTGTATTTTTTTTTTTTTTCGTGATATTTTTTTGACATTCTTCAGTTAGCTTCTTTCAATTGTGTGAAATCTGACGGAGAGTGCGTGATATTTCGGGCCAAGTAACAGCGCCGCGAGATAAGCATAATGATCCTACAAGTTGTTGTGAATTTTCGATAAAGATTTAACAGCGAAAATGAATCCAAAGAAAGTTATTATAAAATGATATTACATTATCAAGGCGTGAGTTTTCGCCATCTCAAAATTTGACAAAAAATAAGCCATTCCCTCATATATGAGCTTAAACGATAACAAAAATATAAAAGGATAAGACATGATACATAAAAAGGCGGATTGACAAAAATATAATATATGTGCAATTTCTATAATAATATTAAATTAATCATCCATTCATAAAAATTTCAAAAAGGAAAAATAATTAGAGCGAATAACATTGAGTAATAATTAAGAACCTTATAGGATCAAAGGTTATAAAGAGTAATAAGGCCCATAAAGATTATTTAACTTCAGTGCCATTTTTTATAAATAGTGTTTATAGTACCGTTGTCGCAAAATAAATTAAAACATAAATAAATCTAAACGGGATATTATTTAGGCTCATGAATCAATTTAAGTATAAATTATATGTGAGTATATTAGAATTACTCAAGGGATAATATCTAAACTCGCCGAATGAGATGAAATAAGTATTATTCATCACATTAGAGTTTTTTTTTTATACTAAATATTGAGGAAAACGCATTATTTATCTTTGTAGCGCTTATCATATTTTTTTGTTTGGGGGATATATGAGTGAGAGGTAGTCAAAAATATAGTTGATCTTTATAAATAATGATTTTAAAGTTGAATGGCATTGATACGAAATTATATGTTTTTAATATTGGATATATATTGAAATGCATCTGTATTATGTGTTTTATTTATTTGTAAGAGTATAATGTGATTTTTATTAATGCACATCAAGTAAACTAATATTTGAAAATATATTTGGAAATAACAACACCTTAAACTTAAAATGACAATAAATGTCTTTGAATATTTTCAATTTATTTATAATTAATTTTGAACCAGTGATTATATCCACCTAACATTCGTTAAATAATACACAATAAACGAAACATTAATATATATATACTATATATAGATTATATATTAATATTATATATATATATATATATATATAGTATAAATATATATATATATATATTGAGGATTATTAATTTTCAGTTGTAAAAAGAAGAGTCAAGTATGGGAAAGATTATTAAACTGGCGCTGTGTGGTGTGTGGTGTATGTGTGGTGTGTGGTGGGTGTGTGTTTTATAATATATAGATAAATTTATGAGTCGTTAGAACTATAATTACGGGGAGATCATATAATTGCTTGTCTTTACTTGTTACGGAGAGGCCATATGATTGTTTACCAGTACTTATAAGGGAGGTCATATATATGATTGCTTGCGTTTACTCATTACAGAGAGGCCATATGCGGCCAAATAAATGCCTGCCTTTTCTTATTACTGAGAAGTCATACGATTGCTTGCCTTTACTCATGTACAGAGAAGTCATATGATGATTGCTTGTCTTTGGCCGTACGGAGGTCATATTATTGCTTGTCTTTTCTCATTACGGAAAGGTAATTTGCCGCCGCGTTTTGCTATTGCCTGGGGTTTTTTTTTTTTTGGTCGCTGCGCTGCCTACTGTACTTGCTTTTCAGGTCCATATTCTTTCAGTTGGATGCAGTTACGCAGTGCACAAAATGTAAGGAATGCTTTCATTTTTTGTGCTTTTAATCGAGCTTGGTCCGGTTCGGATTGGGCTTTTTTGTTTCGTTACTTCCTGTTGTTCTAGTGTCTTTTTGTGTGTTCGTTGTTTCCTTCCCTTCGCCTTTTTTCTGTTTGTCTTTCTTTTTTTTTCTCCTCTTCTCCTCTTTCTTTTTTCTTTCTTTCTCTTTTTTCTTTCTTTCTTTTTCTTTTTTTTTTTGGTCGGTTGTCCTGTCTCTTTAGAGAGTATCATTATGCCTGCGACGCGGCTTTGCATATACCCCGCCTTCTTTTTTTTTTGTGGGCGTTCGTGTGCCTGCTTGTGTTTTTGCGCTCCGTTGCTCTCGTTTTTCGTTTGTTTTTTGGCTTTTTTTTTTTTTTTCTTTTTTGGTGGTTTGGGCGGCGGCCGGGGGGGGGCGTGTGTGGTGGGCGGTTTTGTCATGTTTTGTTTGTGGGATTTTGTTCGTCGGCCTTTTGGCATTTGTGTTTGTGTCGCGTTCTTTCGACGGTCTCTTCGTTTCATTTTTAGTCTTTTTTGTCGGTTTTTTCTTTTTTTTTTTCTTTACTTGGTTTTCTTGATTTCTTTTATTTTTTTCTGTCCGTGTTATGGTTTTTTTTGTTGTGCTGTTGTTTTGCAGGTGGTTCTTTTTTTTTTTTTCTTTTTTCTTTCTTTTTTTCTTTTTTTTTTTTCTATCTTTTTTTTTCTTTTTATCTTTGGTTTGAAAAAGGAGTGTAGCCCGAATCCTTCCTGTTTTTTTTTCGGGTCTTTTCTTTTTTGGGTTCTCTTTTTTTTTTTCTTTGTTTTTCGAGAGTTTTTGTTTTTTTCTTCTTTTTTTTTTTTCTTTTTTCTTTTCTTTCATTTACTTTTTTCTTCTTTCTCTTTGTAGGTCTTGTCTCTCCCGGGCTCGTCTTTTTTGTGTTTCGGCGGTTTTTTTTTTTTTTTTTTTTTTTATTTTTTTTTTTTTTTGTGTATGTGGTTGTGTTTCTGGATGTGGGTGGGGGTGGGGGGGGGGGTGAGGAGAGGGGGGGTTTGTTTGGGGTTTCCTGGTTTTTCGTCATTTTTCTTGGTTTTTTTTTTGGATTTGTATTCAAATGACAAGCCATTTTTCTCCTTGCTTTTTCTTTTCTCTCTCTCTGTTTTCTTTTGCTCTTTTTTTTTTTGTTCTTCTCTGCTCTTTTTCCTCTCTGTGGTCATGTTTGTTTTTATCTCGTTTTATCGTGTACGGTGGTATGTTGTTTTTTCTGTTTGTATTGTTGGCTTTGGTCGTTGTTTTTTGGTCATCTTTGTTTTTGCTTTTGTGTTCTAGCTTTGTTTTTGTGGTGTGGTTTGTTTTGCTGTGTTGTTGATTATTATCATCTTCTTCTTCTTTTTTAATATTTATTTTTTATTTTTTTTCTTTTTTTTCTTTTTTTCTCTTCTTTTTTCTTCTTTATCTTTTTTTTTTTTTTTTTTTTTATTTTTTTTTTCATCTTTTTTTCTTCTTATTTTTTATTTCTTTTATTTTGTTTCTTTTTTCTTAATTTTTTTTTTATTTTACTCTTTATTCTTTTTTTGTGAAGAAAATAAAGAAACCTATTGATTTTTCTGTTCTTTCTGAGCTTATTACTTGCGTTATCTTCTTCTTTTATATTTTCTTTTTCTGTTTTTCTCTTTTTCTTTTTTTTTTTTCTCTTTTTCTTTTCTTTTTTTTTTCATTTCGTGTGTTATTCTTTTTTCTCTCTCTTTTATTTTTTCCCCTTTTTCGTTTGGAGTGGTATTTGGTGTTTTGGCACAGGTGTGGGCTTACTTTGGTTTCATTTTGCCATCGGTTTTCGTTCTTCGTTTCGGGCGCTTTTTTCATTTTTTTGTTGTTCGGAGGTGATTGCGTTCGGTTCTTTTGTGTTTTGTTTCTTCTCGTTTTCCTTTTTTTTTCCGTTTTTTTTTCGTTTTCCTTCTTTGATTGGTGTTTTCCTTTCTTCTTTTGTTTGGTAAGTTGGTTTTTTCTATTTTGTGTTGTTTTATTTTCCCCTTCTCATAGTTTTTACTTCCTTTTTTCTCTTATTTTGTTTTCTTTCTCTTTTTTTTTTTCTTTTTTTACTTTCTTTTTTTTTCTTTTTTTTTTTTTTTTTTTTTTATCAATTTCTCTTCTTACTTTTTTTACAATCTTTCTTTTTATATGTGTTCTTTTTCATTTTGCTTTTAATAATTTCTTTATTGATCAGTATATTTCCTCTCTGTCTTTTTATGTTTGTTTCTGAGTTTTGTGTTTTGTCTTCTGCTGTTTATGTCGTGGTGTTTTTTTTTTCTGTTAGCCTTGTACCTGGTTGGTATTTACCGTATGCTTCCGTCATTTGGCTTCCTTTTTCCGTTTAGTGGTTTGTTTGTGGGTTCTGTGGTGCTATTATTGTCGTATTTATGGTGTTTTTTGGGGTTTGTGCTGTGTGCTGCTGGTGTTTGCTTTTGTTTGTCTTTTGGGTGTAGATTCTCTTTTCTTCTGGGTCGTGGGGGTATGTTTGTGTGGGCTTGGGTGGACTCTGTGTTTTCGGGTTTTTACTGTTTTCTTGGTAAGGGCGTTTTCTCTTTCCGTCTATCCTCTTCTTGTCATTCCCCATTTCTTTCTCGTCATCATTTTTTTCTTTTATTTTTTCTATTTTTTTTATTTCTTTTTTATTTTCTATTCTTTATTTCTTTTTTTTCTTTCATTCTTTTTTCATTTTTTTTGTACCTTTTTCTTTTTGCTTATGATGCACTTGGTGGATTTACTATTGGTGTTTGTTTTTTCTTTTTTTTTCTTTTGGGGTCTTTTTTTTTCTGGGGTTTTTTTTTATATTATCTCTCTCTCTTTTCTTTTTCTCTTTCTTTTATATTTTTGGTTCTTGTTCATTTTTTTTTTTTTTCTTTTCTTTAATCATTTATTTTTCTCTTTTATTTCTTCTTTTTTTTTCTTCTTTTCTTTTATTAATATTTATTTACGTGCATTGTTTTGCGGCGTCGGTTTGTATTTGGCTGGGCCTTTCGGCGGTGGTTTTTCTTTTCTTTTTCTTTTCTTTTTTTTTTTTTTTTTATTGTGCATTACTCTCATTTTTTTCGTTGGCTTTTTTTATATGAATCTCTGCTGACGCTTGTGGTTTTTTCTCTGTTTTTTATATATATAGTTTTTCTTTTTTCTTTGCTTTTTTTCTCTTTCTCTTTGGCCCACTTTTCCCGCTGTTTATCGCGTTTTGGAGTTCTATTTGGCGTTCTTTGGGTATGTTCCGCCGGTTTTTTTTTTTTTGTTTGTTGCTGTTAGTTTTTTTTTTTTTTCTCGGTTTGGGTGGGTGCAGTGGTTCTGTGGTGGGGGGGGGGTTTATTTGTGGTGGCTCACTTGATTTTTTTTTTTTTTGTGCAACTTTTTTTTTTCGTAATTCCTATGTATTTTGTTTTTGTAGGTGTGGCGTTTGCAGTTATGACGTCAGCTTTAGCTTTATTTTTTTATTTTTATTTTTTTTCTTATCATTTTTCTATTATATGTTATTTCTTTTGTTTATTCTTTCTTGGTTTTAGGGGTTTGTGTTCTAATTGTTAAGGTTTTTCGGTTCAGTTTGGTTGGTTGGTTAGGTTAGTTGGTTGGTTAGTTGGTTGGTTACTTTTTTTTTCCTTTTTAGTTTTTTGATTTGTTGGGTTATTCTACAGTTATAATTTTATTTATTATTTATTATATTTTATTTTATTATATATATATATATATATATTATTATTATAATAATATATTATTTATTAATTATATATATATATGGTCAGTGAAGATGAGTAACGACCCCAAATCACGGAAAATAATAAATTTTATTAATCAGGAGACATTTTTATCATGAATTAAAAAAATAAAATAAAAATAAGTTTTGACAATTTAAAATATTAATATTGGAAATTTGTTATGATATTCGTTTTTGGATTTGAAGAGATCGGTACAGAATGGAGGAGAGGTTGAAATATGTTGAATTTTTTTCCTTACTTTAGTAAAGAATAGGGTAAAAGAAGATAGAAGAG